>JAAGNO010022890.1:0-25318 GCA_033439905.1 Ceryle rudis | reverse complement strand
ATAATCATATAATAATTATTATATTTATTAAATATATTTATATTTATTAAATATATCTATTTAATATCTATATTAAAGAAGAAAACTGCTCAGTGGCAGGAGCAGTAGGCAGCCCTGAGCCAGCCCAGCAGGCTGTTCACAGCTCTCTCCTATCAGCCCCTGAGTGCTGCCCCGGGAAAACACGCGTCAGCACCCTGCAGGTCTGTGCTCCTACTTCTGGGAAGAGGGACACAGGTGGCAGGGCAGGAGCAAGCCCCTGTACCCCAGGAGCACCTCTCAGGAGTGTAGCCTTGGCTGGCTGAAAGCTCTGCCACCGAGCTGCCTTCAGCTTAAACACCACATTTCACAGGACAGGGCCCTGATATTTCTCAGAGTCTTCTGAGCCCTGGCCCCAGTGATGGGGCCCTACCCAGTGGTGGGTAAGATAATCAGCTTGAATTCCTTATCAAATTATCCTTTTACTTGTGCAGCTCTAAGTGTCTACCAGTAAAATTATGGGGCTTGAGGGTTTATTAGAAGCATGTCACTGGGGCTTGGATATGTGGGGCCTAGAAATAAGAGAACAGAGCTAAAATACACGGTCACATTCCCTAAGCTATCTGCACTCCAGGTCTGCCAATTTTCTTAGGGGTTTTTAAATATATTTTCCTTTCTCTTCTTCAAATGGAAAACGCGCCAGTTTTTATTTTCTCCATTCTACTTTCTTCTCCACTCCAACCTCTTAGTACGGTCATTAATAATCCTCTTAACATTGACTAGAGCAATTTTGGCAGTAGCATTTTCCCTTTTTCAGGCTTTGACCACATTATCCGTACCACCACCCTTCCTCAATTCGGATCTTGTGCACAATTACACCCATAGAGCTACTTCCCCTCCACCCAAACCATTAATTATCTCTGCTTCCAACCCCCCTCATATGCCTTCTCTTGGCCTGCATAAAACATAGTCCGTGTCAAAATGCCTTAAACCCTACCTTCCTTCTACTTCAAAAAATAAATCTTGGAGGCCTATTCTCTACTCTCTGCCATTTATCTAAATTGCCCACCTTTTTGTGTTGGTCTTGTGTTGTTTTGTAACCAGCTAGACTTTTTAATGGAAACACAGAATCATGGAATATATCAAGTTGGAAGCGACCTGTAAGGATCATGGAGTCCAATTCCCTGCTCCTCACAGGACTAACTTACCTCTTAGAAAGAAAAACTCGTCTCTTTCCAGTGCTGTTCTCATAATTAGGGGCCACAGTGAACACAAGGGCACTTCATAAATGAGACAGTCATTCCAGTGGCAGATAACTGCGGATCATCTGTGTGTCCAAAGATCGCCTTTATTCAACAGATAATGTTTGGATTTCTAGAGACCCTCAATTATCATCATGCTCAGAACATCTGGAAAACAAAAGAAAAAAAATTTATATTGTTAGTCTGATTAGAGAAAAAAAACTTCAAAAAATGCAAGAGTAATTTCTGAGAGATTTCAAATTAGGAGTAACAAACTCCATCAGCTCCATCAGTTTTTGATTTTAAATCAAAGTGCAAGAATCCAGCCTACAACTTTCCCAGACTTTCCATCAATTACTACTACAAATCCTCCCATATGACAACCCCAGAAAATTTTAATCCCCTTTCATGGAAGCTGCTTTTAGAGGGGTTTCAGCCATTTGTCCTTGACGGTTTGCCAGGACTACGTCTCCACAGTGTATTTGGTCACACAGGCATCACGGTGTTTGAAAACCGTGCTGCGTTAATCTGCAGAAGACCTATACTATAAAATTAAAACAAAAGAAGCCCTCAGTTTTGAAAAGCCATTAAAACTATGGGAAAGCAAAGACAGACAGGAACACCTCAGCTCATCTATCTTCCCACCATTAAGACGTATCAGTGGGTGGTGTGTATCACTAGGGAACACTTCCAACTCTCAGAAATGTAACAACAGTCCCAGGCCTCCAGTCTATCACAGCACTTCTTGATTCTCTTGGTTTCTTGGCTTCCCAACCCTGCTCTTTGGTGTGTAACCAACTAACCATTAGCCAAAAAGAGATGGATAAGCTGTGTCTCTCTTGAAGTTTTTCCTGTGTTGTCTAGCGCTCAGCTGGCAGTGGAAAAAACTCAGCAGCACGTATTGATGCTGAATGCCTCCCACTACATTCTCAGACATTCACTTGTCAAAGGCAGCATCCTCTGCAGAGGTCATGGCCACATCTTCTGTAAGCGTCTTTGACTTCAGCGTTACTCTAGCCCACAGCCTGGCCATCGGCTTGTAGGAAAACCAGAGCTGCCAGACAGTCGGTAACACCCCACCAGGGAGTGCCAGTGCTTGGCTGGAGCAGGGAAAAGCCTCCACGGAAAAGCCTCATGCAGCACCTCACTTAAGGTAAGCCTCACGCTCTCCGAATCATCAATATCATTGATTAGTGTCATACCACACACCCTCTCCTGAATTGGAAGAACACAGCCATCAGGAACCTTATATACAGGCAAGACTTAGCTCAGCTTCTCTTGACAGGGGACTGCAGTTATCCTAAGGATTAAGGAAGGCTGTCTCTTCCTCGAAATAATCCTGTGAGAAGAGGGCCTTGCAAAGTGAGAGGAAAGCAATTTTGTGAAGAAGAGATCTGTACTAGGATCAGAAAGGAGAAAGCATTTTCTGTCTCTCTTTTTCTTCTGACTTTCTGGATGCTACAATTCTCTGCTCCCGATGACTCCCCCAGTTTAGAAATATAAATCACAAAATAGGAATGATGTAGATGGCCCTTGAAAAAATCCACCTCCATGCTCCCTCCAAGTGGAAGATAACCTTAATGCTTTTGTGGCCAGGCAGCCCGGGCAGGCAGATGGAGAGAGGCAATATGATGTGTGTTTTCATCTTTTAGTAAATTATTTATGTTTGAGATAACACACTTCTGGGGGAAAAAAAAAATACTGCTTAACTAACTCAATTTCTTTCCTTCAAAATCCGAGCTTGAGTTTAAGAAATCAGTAGCAATCAATTCCCCAGAACTCTTAGTTTTTTCACCATCAACTGCTGATTATTTATATTCTGGGTCAATATTCAGATGCTCACTCAGGAGCTCTGCATGATGGAACCATACAGCCACAAATCCGTCCATAACAGATGGGAGTTTTTCTTCTAAATAATAGCTGCTATAGAAAACAGTCTCAATTTTTGATCACTCTACTTTTGCAAGTGCAGTTTACGAGAAAAAGTTTCTGTATTTTAAGTATATATACACATTAAGTGATTGAGAAAGTCTTCTGGCATGGCTGTTATTTTAAAACATCTTTACTAGAAGCTCAGCTTTTCATTGACCTTTCTGATAATTTTACGACACTTCATCAAGATTTTGGGTTTTTTTTTTTTTTAATAAAAGCTTATTTCTTCCCTCTTCATCGTTTTCTTCTGGTACAAATCATAGAAAAAAATCACATCAACAATAGGAAAAAAAAAAAATCTCCTCCCTATTATAAAGCTCTTACAGTTTCCATTCCAGTTCAGAAGAGTACTTTTTTCCTGTAAAGCACCAGTGGACACTTGTTTATGTCTTTCTACAGTAAAAATTGTTGAATATATGCTTAATCCAAATATGACCACAGAGGGCCAAAACTTTGTTTTGGGTTGTCTTTACAAATGGTCTATGTTGGAAACAGAACAACCCAGGATGGCTGAAGATAAGAGAAGTAACAATCCAGTGAGGCTTAAATTGGAAGTGAATCAAATTTCTTATGGTCCAAAATGATTGCACTTGGAAAAAGCACTGAATTGCCCAGAAGCAGTGACAGCTGTTGCAGATATGAGAGCTATAGTAGCGACCTCAACTTAAGAGAAACAAGAAAAAGTGTCCTAAGTACAAGAATTTATGGAGGTTAGAGTTCAGAATTAGCAAATTCACTCTCCCTCCCTCTAATGTATGTACAAACACATATACACACTCTTTCACTGTATCCACGTTATATAGAGTAATACATATGAATTACCAACGTTACTCCAGGTTAAGAAACAATGTCAGTATAAAGATCAATAATATTCATGAAGAAAACATTACTTAAAAAAAAATAGTCTGAAATCAAACATCAGGAATTCAAAGAACTTAATAGGGGATTTCAAAGAAATCCAAATTTATGAAGGTAAGAGATTCCTAAGTTGGAGCGATTGCAACTACATTGCTTTCTTGCAGCACTGCATTACAAGGAAGTCATGATTTAGGTGTTTATCTCCCGATCCCATGCCGCTGGAAGGGAAGTGGCTGAAAAGGTCCGTGGCTCAGCTTGTCCTCCTATCTCCAGGACAGCAGTGGCTGAGCTGCCCCAGCGCAGACTCTGTGTCACGGCAGTTTAAAGACCTTTATGGTAAGTCAGGAGTCCTGTCGGTTGTCCCAGAGGAACTTATCCCCTGATTCTGACTCAAGACATGTTTCAGTTTAATTTTATCACTACAGGGTAAAGCAGTTGCTCTTGCATTGGAATGTTTGGAGACACATTAAGAGATTATAGGGAGATCTCTTCCCCTATAGTAGGGGAAAAAATAAAATCAGTGCTTGTGAAACAGATACAGAAAAAGCAGCCAATGTTTGTCATTGTAGTCGTTACCAGCCTTTAAGAAACCCATTAACCCATCTGAGCAGAGCACACACAAACATTAAAGAAGCAGATCTTCACATAAACAGAATAGTTGAGGTTAGAAGGCATCTCTGGAGATCATCCTGTCTACCCTCTATTTGCAACAAATCTAACAATTTTCATTCTAAATATTTCCACATCAACTACAAACCACTCTGGGTCAAAAACTCGCTCTCTCACTGGGTTATGCTGCCCAGCAAGTGATCAGGAAATAGTGGAAGATCTGCTGCAGATTCTTCTTTATCCTCTTTTAAATAAGGTTCTTGTCTTTATATGAGGTTATGAGATTCATAACTTCCCTATGGGCTAATTCCGGAGAACGCTAAAATTATTCATGGGACTGCAGCTGGAAATTAAAATATAGGTGGAGGTGAGGAAAATATGTTCTATTTTCTGGCATGTTATTGTGCAAGGCCAAACTAGCTTCATGGAGGAATACAGCAAAGACAGACTATTCCCAAGGAACAGGAGTTACCCCATCGTGCTGCTTTCATCATTTAAGGGCAAAGAGAGATGAGATCAGCAAGATGTTACAAAGAAAAAAAAAAAAAGTTATTTTTTACTACATCATGAATTTAGTTTCTACCAGTTACTCAACTGAAATCTTGCTCTGCATTATTTCTGTAGAATATATTAGCTGGTAGGTAGAAAATAGCAAAAATAAAAACCCAAAAACCTCTCTTGGAAACAATCTGTACTGATAGTATTCCAGAAGGAATGTCACAACAACTTTCCCATTTGTTGTCTCTTTGTTTCAAGCTGGTTTCCATGGATCCCCAAAGCTAGGCCCCACTGAAGGGCTCCCCAGAGCATAACGCCATGCAGCAGCAGGTCACCAACCGAGCATCCCATGCAGAACACAAACAGAATTCCAGTAGCACAGTTGACATATTAAAGCTCTTGCTAATACAGTTTACTGTCTAGGATATCAGCACACTAATATTTGAGAGAGACAGGCCCTGGAATGCTATTAGAAGTGCAAATAAATTATGCAGTCCCTTGTGCTGTATTAGTTTGTAGTTCTAGGGAGGGAGAACTATCCCAGATGAGTTTGAGGCAGCATTTAGTACCAGGGTGGATATAGCTGTTATTGCTCCACCACACCCCAATGCATCCATCCACGCAAGGACTAGCTTAGGTGAAACCTTTCTGCAAGTCTCCCCTTTTGCAGCTCTGAAGTCATTCCTATATGTCTTCAAGTTTACTGTTACTGCACATTAACCTACACCTCCTACAACATCTGAAGTTACAAGTACTGTAAGTGCAACTTAAGCCAACTGGCTCTTGTGAAATCTTGTTTGTTTCTTGGCGAGACACTTACCGCCTTTCTTCGTGGTAGTTTAAGAAACTGTAATCTGCTGTCCGCATGCCAAAACAGAATTCGTTATCTGCCAAAAAAATTACTTTCCCAGCACTGTCCAGGCTATTATCTCAAAGCTGACCTGCAATAATTAACTTCCATGTATCTGGGAAGCTAAACTGCTCAGTGATCTGTCTTTTTCTATGCAAAAGCAATACTCATTACATGAGAATCACTATTTAGTTTACATTCATCTCCCTCCCCCTGCCCCGGAAAAATGAGAGAATGAATGCCTGCATGAACGACTTTGTTACACCTTCAGTAGTTTTATCAAGTGCAGTCTTCCACCAGGTGCTTCATGGAAATTTTCTGAGAATATACCCATCTAAATTGATGTGCAACCTGAAGAGCAAAAAGGGGTTTTACGTTGCTATATAGTCCTTATCCCACTGACAGTAAACTGATGTGCAAAGGGATTTTGCTTTTTCGCCACTAAGCGAGTATCTACGTAAAGCCATCACTGCTTATAGACATGACAGCAGATAAAGTGGTAGGAGAAGGACCTGCTCACGCTTTTCTGGTTGCATGCTAATTTTCTCTCTGGAAGCTGTATTACCTGGCTAAAGACCCACAAGCAAATGCTGAAGAGGAAGTTTGCTCTGACACTGAAGTGTCCAGCTACTGACCTCTGCCTTGTTTAACTGCAGCCACGAACTCCAGCCTTTTCATACTTCAGATGGCATTTGGGAAAACCCTACAGAACTCTCTAAAGTTACAACGACCTGCAAGAAATGCTAGCTGTACCTTCAAGAGAATGATGAAGGTGCAAACTTCAAGCAAAGGAGACTTACAGGTGCCATTATCAGTCTGAATGTTTGCTCCTGGCAGACTGTTAATGCTGTTAAGGGGCCCTAATCTAAAACTCACTAATTCTCTACTGATACCCTAAGGGGGCTATCAGTTGATAAAAAGCTGGACGCCTTAGCTTTGCCACAGGGCATATTAACAATAAAAGGTTGTCTGTCCCCCTCCAATATTGAGCAGCTGTAGTAGTGGTCAACTAGTAGTGTATGCATGTTATCAGTGGATTTCACAGTCTTCTGCCAGCAGAGGAAGGGAAGGGATGTGTAATCCTCTCCAGACCCAGGAGTAAGAACCAGGAGGACACTGAAATAGGCACAGAGTCATCTTCCTTTCTCTTGTCTGCCCCACCCTCCACCCCCAGCCTGTCTCGTCTCCTCATCCTTTGTCCCCACCCTGTTCATTTCCCTGTCCCTGCAGTCAGGCACAGGTTTCTAAATCTTTCCTCAGATCCTCCTGCCAAGCTCTGTCCTCTGGACTACTTTTCCTTTGTATCTCACTAGGGCTTCTGGCCATGTACTCCATAGCTGGGCTTCCTTTCCCCACTTCTTAATCCCTGCCTCCTTTCTTGCAAGTTCAAAGCCCATGTTCTCATTCCCCAGACAACCTTTGTAACCCCGTAGCTTAGTTTTTCCGTAGATTTTTTTAGATTTTCCTTTCCCATAGCACTTTCCCTCCTCACGGTAGTTCCCAACTCCCTGTTTCACTCTCCTGGCAGGGCAGTAGCCTCCAGTCCCACCAGATTACCCATCACACTGGCACACCTGCCTATGTATGATGGGTAACACTGGACAATCTCCATCCAGCTCAGCTGGGAGCCTGATCCTCAGGCCACCCCTTAGCCCTTACTTCCCAGCACAAACCAGCCCATGGTACACAAGACCACTCCACACTGTCACTTCATTTTGGGCTCCACAGTTCCCAGAACACAAACAAGAGGGCAGAAGAAAGGTGAGGCTGGTTTGCCCTGCCTGGTACCTCTCTTTCAACCATTCTCCAGCCCTTTGGTATCGAAGTTCTAACTAAGGCTATTCTGAAGCATCTAGACAGGCTTAATGGTTGTAACAAAATCAGTCACAAGGCTTCCTCTAAAATTTTATGGAACTAGACAAAATTTTAACTCATCAGTTTCAAGCTCACACAAATTCCTTTCTGACAACAAGGATGAAAAACTTAAAAGAATTTTTAAAACTCACACAGCTCTTAGCACAAAACTCTAATTACAGAACTCTTCATCCTTTAAAGTACTGCATAAATTACCTCAGCAACTGCAACCAATCACAAACTCCTGCAGCATCTAGGAGTGCTTCGCTGCGAGGAAAACAACAAAAATATTATGTGGTTGACTTTATTGCCATAAATATTATGGGCTTTCATTCTGACTAATCACACACCTTGAGTCATTTCACTGAAGTCAAAATGTCACTTGAAAAAATAACAAAAAACTCAGTAAGCAAATAATGATGAAATCCTTTCTCTCAAAGACCAGCAAGTCAAATTCATGCCAATTAATGGTATTAATGAATTACATTAAATGAAGCCAGCATTTTTAGTGTGTGTGTTTGTGGGTATAATATGCATGTAGTATGTGTGTATGATAAAGATGCACACAACTGAATGCTCAGAACTCTATTTTGTAGAATTGACTGGGCATCCTGGCCAAGATCAATGCTGGATTTTAGCTGTTAATTCCATTCATAATTGAGATACAATTTTTCAGACAGAATAGTCTCAGTGTTTTGATATTAGAACGACAGCAGTTTATGAATCAATTTATGGGCTTTGTCATCTAATGATCCATTTATTTTAGAAAGACCACGGAGTATCGATGATTCCCTTTACTGGGTTACACATCCCATTTTATGTCAGTTGCTCCTAATATGAAGTTTGACTTTTATTACTTTCTTCCTCATTGTTGCATTTCCCACTGTTGTAGGAATACAAACAAATAAGGAGCCTCACCTCAGAGGTATTAGCCTTTTCTTATGACATCAGTGTGTAGGCTGCGCAAAATCGAGGCATCAGTTAGTCACTTGCACCATCTGTGTGGGCCTGGAGAACGGAAGATGTAATCTGTCACATAGTCAGCTTTGTGCAAAACAGCAGCAACCCCTATTCAGCTGCGCAGATGAAATGGATCCCTTGAGAGACATCAGTCTGCCAGAGCGTGCGCTTGTGGGTGTCAGTGGCTGGGGGTCAGCTCTTCATAACGCAGCGAGGGAAAGCTTTCTGTTTGTCCCGACAGGAGCGGGGAGGGTGGTGGCAGTCACTTCCGCAGACCGGCCAAACTGTGGCGGTATTAAGTAGCACTTCAGAATTTCAAAGACAACATCCTTTCTCATTTTTACTGATGTAAGAAAATTTGTTCTGGGGTGATTTGACTACAAGAAAGGAGAAAGTGAGGAAATAATTTCTTTTAGGTTTTTACTTCCCACAGGAATAAACCCATTGTCTTCCCTGGCTTCTCTGCAGCTACCACCCTGTTACTCAAAGCAGGGAAGGGTCATACCAGGCAAAGGCTAAATTTGTAGTTAGGAGGCCTACAAAAGTCTCTCTGCATAGGAGTGTGTGGAAGGAAGAACAGGATGTGCACAGAATATATCCCCAGGCTACCTCACCTATCTGGTTGGAATTTATGATCTCTTTTACTCACACCCTTCAAACAGCAGCTCTATACTGACTTCTTTGGTCGTCATCTCTAGATTTTATTTTTAGTGTACACGGATGACAATTCCAGGAAGATACAGCAATATTTTTACCTGCGGCACTCGCACACTCTCAAGAAAAGTACACAAGACCCTTTACGGCCCTACATCAAATACACTCCAGGTTGTGCTGAGCAGAATTCCTGCAACACACGTTCTCACTAAATAGCTGTCTTGTCAGAACCCCTACTGTTACAGGTCCTGTCAGATGACACCAGTGCCACGCCAGTATAGCACTTCTACAAAGGCTATCTGTGGAGATGACTTGCAAGGACAGTTGCTTATTCCAACCTCCTTTCTGCAGTGGTACCAAGTAGCCTAAAAGGCACTACTGGTCTCTGAGCAATAGTTCTCTCCTTTCTTCCTTATATACTCTGGGGGCTTTTTTTTAATTATGTTTTTTTTCAAACATAAAGAACTCTGATACTTATTTGCAGAGTAAGAATACAATCTCAGTTTATTATTGAGCAGAGTTATTCTTGGGGAACACCGGGTTTTCTTCTAGTGGTTAGTTTCACCACTAAGACACAAATGAGCAAAACCACTTTTCCCAGCCGTGGCTGTGGAATGGAGAACAGAACAGAGCAACAGAGAACTTGTGCTCTCAACCCAACAGTCACCTGAAGGGGAACAGCAAGGTTCCTAATGCATTAGATAGCAATAAAACAAGGGGAACCTGCAGAGTATAGCCAAAAGACACTTGGTTAGGAAAGCCAGAAAAGCTTTTTCTGTAAGAACTAGAGCCAAACCTTTTGCTTCACCTAACAGTGTGTGCTCTTGTCTGGTTTCTAGAAGTCTCCATGCTCCATAAGGGCAAATAGATGAGATGGTTTTAAGTATCCTAACAAAGCTCTCAGGGGCTAGCTCTAGGAGAGCAGGAAGAAGGCTACGTGGGAAGAAGTGGAAAATGCAATGTAAAGAATGAGTTATTGCTAATGCATGTTTTCTCCAGAGGCTGTAACAAACATATAGTTAGGTTAATTGCCTGGGATTTTATTAAACAATTATTTCAACTGTTATTTTAAACTAACTTGATTCCATGTTTAATTGCAGCCCAGCCAGTCTCACATGACTATCAGTCAGTGTTTCAGTAAGTCAGTTAGACCTATTTGGGACCTCTATTTAAAACTTTTTTTCAAGTTTAGGGGATGGCTGCAACTAAATTCACTTCATTGGAGTTGTGAGCTTAATGACAAGACCCTTCAAACTTTTTCTGTTATATTTAAGGTAAGAGTGTAAGGAAGAATAACTTTATAGAGAAATTAATATTTTAGGATATCCCATTTTGCCTACCATTTTTAAACAGTTCATTCCCAGACCAGTATCTCCCCTGCTCTCCAAGTTAAGCACCAATAAAGCAGCAGAGTCCTCTCAAACTGGAGTCAACTCACACCTTGATCCAAATCCTTTAAAAATCTATTAGACTCTTTCAAGTGATCATGGTAGCCACTGGTTTTAAGACATGTGACTTCTCAGTCAGTTCTCCTGAGAAGGCCTGGCCCTTAGCATCACATACATGAAACTGCTTGAGTCTAGGACACACAGTAAGGACAACTGAGTAAAGATGAGACAGTAATACTAATACGTGATTTGCATAGAAAAGAAAAAAAAGCCAGCATAATTTGTAGCTTTATCCAGTTATTTTTTTAAGAAATTGTACTTAGCAGATGGAAGTAATTTTCCTTAAAAGTGGAAGGAGAGGCCCCTGAAATTCGAAGGGGTGAACAAATGCATTTTGGCTACCACATGCCTAAGACACAACACCAAATTCCCAGTGGTCTAGGCAAAAAGCTGCAGCTACATGTGCTGCTGCTACATCATATGCTAGGAGGTGACAGGTGAATAGCTCTGGTTGTCAAAATGAGTGAAGCAGGCTACCTTTGTTCTTCCGTTCACATACAGGGCTCAATAGTCTCTATTTTTCTTTCAGTCTCTATGTCAATCTTGGGTACTGTCTTAAGAAAAAGATTAGCATATAATATGATGTTTGGATTACTACCACGTGGGATAATTGAAACCACAATTACATTACCTCTCAGGCACAAGTCTTGTTTTTTCCACGATGGTTACGTGCAAGAAAGGCAAATCATGCTGTAAGCAATGACATGAAAAGACTGGAACAAACTGTATGCAATTAACTTGGTACAATAGATGGAATTGGCCAGAATTCAGATGTGGTACAAATGAGTATAAAAAGGAGTTGAATTTGCTTACCTCACATCTGAATTTGATCTATTGATTTTAGCATATGAAAAGCAGTGGTACTGGAAGCAATTTAGCTGTAATTCCTTTGACCTGGAGAAGATCAAGTTCAGAATGCTTAAGAATCTTCCCACTTCTAAAAGCATTATCTTCTATACATTACAAAGCAGAGGCAGGACACAGCGGTCTGAGCCCAGCTGCCTTTAACAGAAAAAACAGTATCAATAAGACCTTTGCTATGAAACTTCAGTGGAATCGGGATTAAGGTTCCAGGCTGCAAGAGAAAAATCACGTGTAATAACATAACAGTGTAGTGGTCCAGACTAGTATAAGAAAATTCTACTATACCGCAGTTCTGGTGTTTAAAAATTGGGTAGGAATATAAAGCAGAATTCGGAATGAGCACAACTCGGAGGAGGGCTGCATATGGCAAACAAGTGATGTTCACACTGAAATGCACGAGACGTGCTTTCTCTGTGACTGGAACATGCTTTATGATTTTGACATCGATCTATTCTCGCTAGAAATGACTCCATCTGCACTGGCCATGCAGTATAATCTCACAACATTACTTTTTTTTTTTTTTACAAATTACTTACATAATTTGTCAGAAGAAAAGAATAACTGTGAGACACAGTACCTGTTGCCAGCCCTTTCCTAGGATGCAGCTGCCATTTGCATGGCAGCTGCACCGCTCTGTAGGTTAAAGATATAGCCCTAGCAACTATATTTTTTAATCTCCCTTTGGTGCACTATTGCGCCCTTGTTAATCTTCAATTCCCAGCTGTTAAAGAAAGAGATTTTTGACTACAGCCACAGCCCGTGAAAAGCAGAAACAAGCAAAAGTCTTTTGGTACACCCAATTCCCTCCCCACGACAGACAGACAGAATTTTTTTCAGAGGAGACACAACCCAGCACTTGACAAAACAAAAACTACAACAAAAAAAATTGAGCGTGTATGACACAATGGAGGAGAGAGGTTAGTGCCGAGGGTAAACTCCAAATAGTTCGGCATTTTTTCCTGGATTGTCTCTTACGTAACCTCCAAAATTCAGTCTCGCAGCAGCCTGCTGGGAGCAGAGGGGAGTGCGTTGGGAGCTCACTGACAGTACCAGGCACATGTGCACATATATGCGCACACCACACACACAAAGCAACAAGAATTAGCTAGTCCACTGCAAATGTCAGCCAGTTTGTGTAATATCCTTTTACTTGGCATTTCTTACTCACTGGAGAGTGAAAAATCTCAATAAACAGTCTCTGAAGAATTGAAAGTGGGGGAAGCTAGCTGGATTCATACTCCTTCTCTGGTCACTGCTGTTGTTGGCTGCTTGATAGTCTGTATGTTACTTCAAGTATATAACCAGTGAATACACTGGTTGTTTACTTGTCAAGTAAAGTAACACATTTATTTCATAAATCAGCGATGCAATTGGTGTTAACAAGTTCTAAGTGTTATAACCATCAGCTGTCATTTTAAGCTGACTAAGCACAACAGCTCCAGGCTGCTGTTGTTCATGTTATCCCATGCACAGCAGATTTACTCCAGAATGCAATTTGTCCGGAGAATATTTTCAGATGGTAGAGAGCCAGAAAGCACAGTCCAGATGACAGCAGTACCAAGGCTTGCTGATTTAACACACCTAGGAAACAAAGGAAGAGCTGAGAAGTTTGAGTATGGAGGTGAACCGACTGGATATAACTAATACCATTTCCCCGGCCAACCTTTCTAGCAAAGAAATAAATTGGCGGTGTGCTTACACCACCCTGAAACAGGACCGAGAATCTCACCTGTCTGGTGCCTCAGAATCACGTATTTGTCAGATCACGAAACACGACCTTTGTTACTACATTACTTTTCAATTATTACTTTTGAATCACTACACTACATTACTTTTCTATTATTACTTTTAAATTACTTTCATTTCAGAGCTCTAATTTCTTGAAGAGAGTGAGCAGTAATAAGCTCTTATGAATGCTGCACCTTTTTTATCCTTTTTTATTTTTAATAGGAAGAAAGCAGAGTTTTTACTCGTCAGAAAACAGAGGCAATGTCAGTTAATTGCCTTACAATCAGAAATCTGATCCAAGTAAGACCTGAGCAATGCCTAATGAGGGGCTGCCTCCAAGAAAGTCCACTTGTAGAGAGCATGCAGACTCCACAGCCCTTGCAGTATGCATGAGGAGATGGTAATTTCTAAAACTGAGATTAATATGGTCCTCTGCCACAAAGAAAGAAGCAGAGGACTGGTAGATTTTTATTTTATTTTCAACTTGGAATTTGTTGTATTTAGAGATGTTTAATTTATAATTATATCATGCTGGCCAAATGCTTTTGTGTTATGGCGCTCTGCCCAGAGATCCTCATGGATGCAGCTTTTAACAATTTCTTTGTGTTTGGTCTGTATTTGCCTTTTGCCTTTTTTTTTTTAAATATTAATTGCAAGATTTAAACATGAAAAAGCACTAATAATAGTGGACAAGTTTTGGGCTTCAAGTGGTTACTTGTCTCCAGAAGTTCTTGTGGAACTGAGTTGCTTCAGATTAATGCAAAGTCTGCAAACATACCTATCAGATCAATCTCCACCTATGGTTTGAAACATTAGCCGTATGTAATGCCTTCAGAACGATGTCTGATGTAACAGTAAGAGAAATGCCACTCATTGTTAGTCTGCCTGGTGCAGCAAATCGCTGCCTGGAACATACCTGTAAGGCACTGAGCAGACAGTCATCACTACAATGAAGTAATAACCCTTTTAAGACCAACCCCCAGGCCAGGCAGGGCTTACTTGGTTAACAGAAGAGAAGCAATGCTGGAAAACTAGAAAAACAGGAATGGGGATTTTCTCCCTGAACCAAACCAAAATAGCATCAAAAAGTTGACGCATGATATTCTGCAGCTTGGCTTATACATTATTCCAGATGACATCAGGGATAGTCCCATCCACCGCTGGTACTGTTCTCCAGACAAGGCTACATGGTAACTCTATCTCACATTGACTTCATTTTCAGTGACATTTCTTTCACAGGACTGGAAAATCATGATTGATTGCAGCAAATGACAAGTAGCTCTAGTTCTTCTAAGAAGCAAACACTGGGATCTCAATCCCAAGTATTTTGTATTTGAGGATAGTGTGGGGTTTGGCTTTATGTCCCCCACTTTCCTGCCAATTTCAAATGCAATTCAAAACCAAGTTCATTTTCTGGTCTATTACGGTCACTCTCATGGGACTTTGTTAAATGCAAAATATAGAAAGGATTGTAAGAAAATAAATGGGAAGACTTCCTGGGACTGGAACATCCAAAAGGATTAAAGAGGCTAGATCAGATGATGAGGCCATTATCTTTATATTAATCCCTTCTTTCCAAGCACATTTTGGATCCCTTCTCTTGCCTAGATTTTTAACACAAAAGCCTACTCACGTAGAGATAACCTCTACGGTAGAAGATACACCGTTTGACTGTGTTGTCATCAATGAACATGACATTATCAGCTAATAAAAGATGGTGAAACAGGAAAGAAATCCAAGAATAAATCCTAGACCACCTATGACTCCTTCCCAGTAAGTTAAATTTTTTTGCTGTTGTTCTCAACAGACCACAAAGAGAAACTCAGGCTGTAATCAGCAGTGATTTGAAGGCAAATAAAAAGGAGTAAATAAAGACCACAAAGAATCCTTCTTAGGCTGCTGGCAGCAGCACAGCTACTAAATTAGCCTCTGGTTGTGACATTCAAACAGATGGGTGTCACCCAGGTGGAACAGATGACACATTAAACAACAGACACTCTCTCACTCCATCATATTTGACCCCAAAAGAATGACAAAGCTCATATTTAAGGAAGAAATTACAGTGATCTGCCAAGTATGTTATGCAAGCCATCCCATGTGCATTTAGAGACGTAGGTACAGAACAGATCGTGTGAATGAGGTCCCTTACTGGGCCCGATCCTGGCTCACAAGGCTGCTCTGGGCCATCCCAGTGGGTTGACAAACAGTGCCCTGGGGACTACACCCCATCCACGGGAGACACTCAGCGCAACACAGACAGTACGAGGAGTATAGCACATATAGGTGTTAAAAGGATGAGTGACATTTTAAACAAAGCTGGATCATTTCAGTTACAAACGGATTTCCACCCAGTGAAACTCCTGACATGTCAAGCCAGGTAACTCCTGGTGTATTTCTTCCTCAGCAAATCTGGGGGTTTTGTCAAACAAATATTTAAAGTAAAGCAAGTAGGTTTCCATCTATTTAGGATTCCCGATGAAAGCAATGAATTTGTAAACACAGGAAAGCAAAATAGGCTATGAATCTATTCTTAAGGAAGCATAATTAAGAGCACTTTATTTTCACAGCCCGCAGTAAAAACCCCAAATAGCTAGAAACATTTGCTGTTTTTTTAAAGCTTGAAGATTTCAAAAAGACTGGTTTCCATCCAATATCACAAGAGGGAAATAACCATGACCAAAATAATGTCTCACAGATTTTGTTTTATGTATGAATCAACTAGTCTAAAGGAAATACTACCTTCTTTGACTAGCAGCATGGCAGAGTTCAAGGATACCGTATGTATTTTTAATGAAAAAACTAATACACATGTTTGGAAAGGAAAAGGAGAAGACTTAAGCTCCTGGCAGTATTTGCAGACATCCACAGACACTTTGAATAGAGGTATTCTTCTGGGGGCTTTCACCTTGTCTCAAAGTTTTGTACTTGTTCCAGGTCTTGCACTGTTTATTACATTTCAGAAAGTCAAGTTGTTCTTTCCTACTGCACAGCAAACGAGAACATTACTCTTTCTAATTTTGGGGACTCAAGAGCAAACAGAGCACAGCAAGAGCCAGACACACATGAAAACGTAATTCTAAAAAAGAAATTTAAGTTTCCACTTAAAAAGAAAACAACCAAAACAACCCAACAAAGCCAGACAGAAGAGGTAAGAATTGTTCTCAAACCTGCAGCAATAAAGTCTGTTAATTTTCTGCTTGCAATATTAAAACCATTGCTGTCAAAAATGCCCGACCCAGCACTGCATCCCATTAGCAATACAGGAAACATGACACTGGACAACTACTTATGCTTTTGTCAGACCAAGATAAATAGGCAGATATTCAGCACTGGAGAATAACACTAAAGCCATAGATAAAGAGATTGCATGTAAATGATTGCAGATTATAAAGATTTTTTTAAAAAACATCATTAAAAGAATTAGTGAAACTCAAAACTCCACACATATACTGCAGTCTCATTTCATTTCTGGTGTTTAAAAAGAAGACATTCACTCCCTCCTGCCAGTATGCCGATTTGGATGTAGAGGAAGCGTTCTGTTCTGTATGTTGACTACTAGTAGCTCTACTTGGCACACTCTGTGTGGTTTAAACTTCACCCTATATTCCAAAAAAGAGTTACTGTGTTCATTGTCAACATTTGCTAGTACCTGTCCTAGACACTATCCTCACAGAGTCCAGACTTGTGGGAATTCTGTACAGCCAAGCAGTGCAGGAGGCTTTTAGACAAATTCCATCAGCTTTACCAGGTTTGCAAATCAAGGAAATGTCTTTCAAGGTGAAAAAGCCAAATCTTAAATGACATCAAACATTCATTCATTATTACAGTAATCCTGTCTTCTGTTCTTTATCCAAAGCCTCATTTATTGTTTTTTTCTTCACACTACATGACCAGAGTAAAGAGTTTCTTCTCTATGGAGCTGGCAGTTTTAGGGATACAAACTAGGCTGACAGAGCCAGATATGACTGTCTCCAAAGCTGACCATTCTCCCTAAGTGACATTCCCTGCAGCAGAACAGACATCCTTCAACTACTAGAGATGCTGGACTCTCTAATTCTCATCAGCCTCTTCAGTGGAAAGGATGGCTCAACCTATTGCATCTCTGAAGCAATTTTTTTCCAGGTCATCATTAAGTAGTCAATTGCTATTAGAGCTTATTAGGGGTTCATGCAATAAAAAGTGGCTATTAATGAAGGTTGCGCTCCTCATCAGCGTTAGCATCCTCGTCTGTACATTCCTTTCCACTATGAAATAGTCAGAAAGACATCCATTTCCAGTATTCAGAAGGGTGAGGAAGGACAATCACATTTCTGCAATAACCTGTTTCTTAGGGACCAAGCCTTTTAACTCCCCAAAGCAATGGAAACTTCCCTGACATCTGTAATTCACAACCAAAGCATGATTCCCCCTCCACTCTCCTGAGACAAACATATCAGCAAAATAACATCTTGTCACACGTGCACAGCAGCAAAAGGATCTGTAAATTCTCATTCAAGAACTAAATTTGTGGTAGTGGCTCATAGCAACACACAAACCAGAAAGAAAATAGCTTGATTGGCCTTTTAAAAGAAAATTCAATTCATAACAAACCCAATTTGTTAGCTGAGAGATGAATGTGCACATCTGAGGGAGGGCAGGGAACGGATACCTTATCTGTATCATGCCTCTTCGCATCATGGCCACATGTTAAATTCCAAGGACTGTGCTGCAGGGCAGTTCTATTTTACAGCTAAATGAACACAGTTAATTAAAGTAGCACCTCAGTAGCACAGAGGAAAGTCACAAACTTTTCATTTAGCCCCTGTATTTTGGAAGACCTTTCTTCAGCAGTTTAATAATAACTCTGTTTAATGAGCAGACTGGAACAAATAAGAAACACCAGAATAACCAATTTTAAGACATTTCTCCCAGCTTCTCCAGGCCTTGAATCTCCTCTCTTCCAGTTTCACTGGCTTTATGAATGCTCATGAGAGGACTCTGGGAGGGAGGCTGGAGGTCTTCCTCAAAGCTCTGTTGGGAAATAACCCTGAGCATCATCCATCACTGGGGCAGAGATTCAAGAGTCATTCCTACATTAGCCACAGCAACTCCGTGTTTTAATTAGTGATCTGACATTTGGCAATTGCTTTGAGCTTATTTACAGCACTGCTCCAAGATATCAAATACTTTAAAAATAGAAGCTAGAATAACTGCATAGCCAGGGTCACACATAAACCCATTTTTTATATTAATTGCCTTGTACTTCAGATAAACATCTTCTTTTCCAGAAAAGCTCTTTTACTACCAATTACATCTGAGCTTCCTGGCTTCTGGCAGCCATCAGTGTACAGTCACAGCTAAATGGTCCCAGAAAACAAGCATCCTTGAACCAGAAGAACTTCAGTGATATGCTCGGGATGATTAGTTAAACAGTGCTTACATAAACTCAGGGATGAAGGGCAGTGAGAAGTGAGGCACTGAACTCTGACTGCCCCTTACCTTAAGCAAGGCATACTTAAGGAGCTGGACTAATGTTACATTAGGAGGACCAGTTAATTAAACTGATCTAATCAACACATCTGTATTGCTGCAAGTGTACTAGTCTGATTTTCATCACTGTAGGGAATCAAAGACATTATACAGATAATGAATTCTACACGTGTAATTGCATTCATAACAGCTTCCCCTAAAATCCTATGTGTGGCGTATGTGTACAGACAGAACTGCACGTGCAGGGAGCAGCAGATGAAATACAGGCATTAATACCTCAACCAAGATTTCATTCCTTTCACTCGCTGAACAGGTTCTTTTTGTACAAGGCTGTTCTTGGACAAAACTAGAATTCAGTGATAATAAGTAGTTATTCTGAAAAAGGAGGCATTCTGATGATTTTATTTGACATAAACAGGGGGTGAATATATTAACTGCCCTAGTTCGGGATTGCATGACTGGACTACCAGTTAAAGTTGCTGAGAAAATGTGTCTATTCTGATCTAGAATGCATGTAAATATAAATTATTTTATTTATAAATATACAATTCTTCTGGAGCTATTTTGGCTCTTCCAGCACTAACAAATAGGGTTTTCTGTTGTTTTGGTTTTGTTTTGAAGTTTAGTCAGTGAAAGCAGTGACTCAGATTACACCTTGGAAATAAATCGCTTCACCAACTGTGTTATTTTTAGTCACCTCTCCAAATCTGCAACATGGGTTAAACATCGGGGCTCACAACACAGTGGACAAAAGTTGCAAATTAGCACTGAAGCCCAATCTGATTTGAGCTGAAGACAGCCAGGGATCAACCTTCCCATTACTTCTAAATAAAAACTAGCTGGGAACCACTGCCTCCTATATTTCCTAGCTTTTTTTTTTGTTTGTATACCTGGTAGCAGGCAAACTATCAAATGCCTCTTGACAACTTGATCATCAGGCTATCCGTCCTGAGAGGAACAGAATTTGCAAGCAGACTGGGCCCTCTAGGCTAGCCCAGCTTGGGACGGGGGTCTTGTGGCTATGGTTAAGATTTTCAGCAAATGATGAAGGAACGGAGAGTCCTAAAAAGATGGCCTTATAAAGAGAAACCTTAAATAAAATGGCAACAGCTCTAAACAGTAGTGTGCTAGGAATGATGATACCAGGATCCAAAAAATGAGGCATTTGACTGGGACAGAGTTTCAGCAGGGAGTGAGATGCTGCCTACTCCTTGGGACAATCCCTTCCCTAAACCCTCTGCCATTTCCCATTTCTCAATTTCCCAGGCACATCAAATGTCGAAGCTTAGCTCTTCCATCACATCATACCCTACACAGACAGCCTTTGTGTAGCCTAGGAGGAGCCTCTGCCCGCAACAGTTGTTGAAGTCGTTCCCTGTGCTGTGAGCCGTGGCAGACAGGCACCAGACCTCCATTCTGTGTGGCAGAGGTCTGACAGACTTGAAGCTGAGGAAGCCACACGTGTATGTTGTATTTCATGCCTTGTTATGCGTATTAGTCTTTTGTGCATATCGAAGAAATAATTTTAAGTAACGCAGGATACAACGTGTAGCTAGTTTATAAGATTTTCCATTTTGTTGGCCTGTAGAAAAGCAAGTGTTAAACAATCAAAATAAAATGTCTAATAGCTTTTTTGAAACCCTCTCCATCACAATATTTAAATATATCATTATGTGCTTTTAAAAAGCCTGATTGGAAAAATTACATCATTTTGGATTTTCTCAACATTTGGTGCGTCAGCTCTCGGTGTCTAAGAGCCCTATAAATAGATGTTTGGACCACCTCAATACAATTCATGCATCCAGTTTTTCCATAATCCACTTAACTCTATTATTCGAGTAAAGTGCAACTGGATCTTTTCTTGGGAACTGGGGTTATGCAATGCTGAGTACAGGAGGTTCAAGAAAAACAGTATAAAGTCAAACATGAGCTGCAAACAGTATCAGAGCAGCAGACTTTGTTTATATTTATTTATATGCTGTGTTTCCATTTCTTTCTCACTTAACAGCCACTACTAGCTCCTTTTGCCTCCTTTGATCTACCAAACTTTCACATTTGAGTACACCAAGAGCACGGCCAAGCAGTTAAACATCAATTGCCAACTGATTAATAATGAAAATGTAATTGCAGAATAACTAAACCTGTCCTATAACTAGATCCTTATGATGCTAGGAACTACTATTTCAAATTAAAACTCTACACCCCTATAGTACTGATGAGATTTTGCCAAAATCCACTGAGTTTGTTAGAAAATAAAAATATTTGCAGTTTCAGGTCAGAGATGGCTAAATATTATGAGAATATCTTTCTACACACAGAAGCGTTCCTTTCAAATTTCTAAAAGGCAGCTGCCATTAATATGCTCCCTTAACCTCCTTAAAAGCCTTCCAGTTATATGTGAGTAGAATACAAAAATAATTGCAATTCAGCAATGAGAAGTTTGAACAAAACCTTTGAAAATACACTGTATAGCATTGCTTTAATACACACACATGCAAGGGCTGCCTGCTGCCAGCACCAGCGATCACAAGGAGGAAGTGCTTAAATGCCTTCTGCCAGCCATTAGCATTTAATGAGAAAGTTCCTGAAAGTAAGAATTTGCTTTAGTATCACCACTTCCATTCTTTTTCCATTCTATTTTCACCAGACTAAGACATTTAAGTGCGGTTCAGAATGCCAAATTCAGAAAAAGTATCTCCATAGTTACACATCTCTTTCTTGCAACCGAGTGCCAGTTCTCCACGCTGAAACACAGTAAAAACGCCTTATAGGAGATTAGTTTTCAGTTTTTAGCCAACAGCTAAAACACACCACAACATTTTCCTCTCTGCAAGGAGAACTGAAAGAGACCAAAAAAAATCTGAAAACTTGCAATGTACACCAAAAATTTGTGTAGAAATACATCCATTCTCTAATACCACAAGAGAGGACTCAGCCTGAACTTGTGTCAAAATGAGAGACACTGCACAGGGCATATATTTGAAAACAGGAGATATACGGCCCATATAAATATGCAGAAGTACAATGTACTGATACAATCTCTCAAGTTTAACTCTTATATTTGCAATGTACAGAAATAAAAAGCAAGATAATAATTGAAAGTTAATTACGTGCTATCTGTTCTTTCATTTAACACAAGTATGCCAATGTTACATAAGAAATCCATACACTTCCTTAGAAGACACTGAAAGACATTAAACAAGACTAACAGAACACAAGCCCAAATACCTTACACAGACAGCTCGTGCTCAGAACATAAACACATCCAAGGTATCAACCTCTCCTCCAGTTAGATTCACCATGCACCCACCTGCCCTTGTTAGAATGAAAAAAAGAGCTACGTATCTGCACCACGAAACAAGATTAGTCAGTCTGACTGGACTAACCTGTTCATACAGACAATAGGTTAGCAGGTAAGCCTACAAATGATTTTTTCTATTTCTTGTTTAATTCCATTTCTAGAAATAGGAAATTATATCTACCTTGTGGCTTTCTCACATTCTGATTTCCACTGTTAACTCTGAAGCCATAATCACATCTAAATGTTTGCTTTAAAAACCAGGAAGAGATGTAGGTTGTACCTGGACTCTTTCTACTGACTTGTGGACTTTATAAAGCCCGCAAGTTTTATAAAAACATAAATTCACCTGAGTTCAACAGCTGATTCCTTTTGAAACCTGTGATAATTTCAGCATCTGTTTGAAGCACTAGTAGCACCAAGTCCAGAGCTCTCCGCCACGCCTCTGTCTTGGCAGTAACATTATCATAGACCTTTAAATGCTCTCCGTGGTCAGCAAAGGGACCAGAACCACCCCTGAGCAGATCACCTCTTCTAAACTCTTTCAATATATATGCTGAGGGAGAGCCCCAATCAGCTGCTTTTTTGAGGTGATGATCAATTACGGTACGCGCTTCCAGCTCCGACGCAGCTTTTGCAGCATTACACATAACCACTGAAAGGTACTGCTTCCAGCCGCCTGCTAGTGCTCGGAGCACAACTGACATATGCTCTGTCACAGATGCTGCCAGCCAAGGACAGGGAAACTCTTTCACAGTATTTTTATTTGCTGGTTGTAAAGGCCGTTCTGCAAGCATCTGAATGTGACTAAGGCACAAGAGCTCCACTGCACCACCACCAAGAAAAACCTTCTCATCATTTAAAGCATGATGGAGTCGATACACCAAAGTCCAGAACTGGTCCTCAATGAGCTGCATCTTTGAAGCTACAGTAGTGGTAAGCACAGCTGTGAGCAGGGGAATTCCTCGCGCTTTCATCCTGACCGGTACAAGCTCACTCAGATCCATTGCACGCCCGTCATGGGCCTTCCACAGCTCCACTTGGGCCCCGCTCCCCACACAAGAGGCATTCAGCTGGGTGAGGTATGTCACTGGCTGGGCGCTGGTGACCTCCCCGAAGGCGCACAACACGTCCTGAGTCACAGAACCAACGACCAATATACTGTTGGCAATGCATCTCTCCATTAAGTTTTCGCACACATTTCCTTTGACCAAAACCAAGTTTACTTCAAAGCTTATCAGAATATCTAATATACTGCTTAGCCAGAAGTCTCCTGTTCCACCTTCCCACAGGCTAGGATGCTCCAGTATGGTCCTTACATTACGTGGTCTATTAAAACCTAAGTGACGATATTGCTCAGTTAGGTCACCATCCATCAGCAGAATCCGAAGGAGTTTGTCTTCAAAGTGTTTGACAACTGTGGCTTGCTCTGGTGATACTAACGTGACAAAGCCTTGGCAGACACAAGAATAGCTTTCAGGCAGGCCCAGTAAACAGCACGTCACAATTTCTGCAATATTAAACTGGGAAGAGCCGCTGCATTCTGCTCTCTCGTATTGATACGCAACAATGCCTTGTAGCAGTTTCACGCTAGTCTGATTTCCATGGCTCAGAGCCATTGCCAGGTGTCCTACACCATAACATTCACAGGGATCTGCTGATGGTCCTGAAAAATATCTCTGAAAATTACCTTGCTGACTTGAAAAATGGCTTTTTCTTAGAGTGCTGAAGTATCTACTATGGGATAACTTGTGTTTGTTACAGCCAGATGTGATACCACCACTTCCAGAAACCGCAGATGTACCTTTGTCACCTGCTGGTTTGACGACAGAAGCTACTGAAGCAAAGCTGGCTGAACGCAAAAACAGGCACTTGTTAAAATCACAGTCATCTTCTTGATGGGGACAAGAATTTATTGGAATTACTTCTTCTGGTGCAGAAACATCATTCTGAAAATGCGGTGAAACCTGAAGATTTAGAAGACCGTCACATGCAATTTGGCAAGTTTTGCTTTTAGCACTGCTAGAACACAGCTCTTTATTTACATCATGGACTGGTATTTGAAGACACTGGACTCTCTCACAGCAAGAGTTCAACCCCTCAGACATCACAGATACTATTGCTGAAACAGGAACATTCTGCTGGAGGCATTCCACCACGGCATTGCTCCATGCACCAACAAGAAACAACAGGGTACTCATCCCAGTCTTAAACTCCTTGTTCTGTGCCTGAATGGTTTCATTAAGAAGTTGTCCGGCAGCACTAGTTAAATCCAAACTTTCAATCAGTCTAACAGCAGAACAAATCAAGGTGCTTTGGTGGGTGCTTTCATCCACAATGAATTTACATGATTTCATTGGCCCCAGTAACGTTCTTCCAGATAATGCCAAGGATGAGAGTTCCTGAAGTCCAATATGTCGTTTGGCATTCACATCCCTGAAAGCCATGGGCAGCAGGCAACAGCTGTGAACAGAACACAAACTTAGTGGCCCATCCTCACAGCACTGCAGAGCATGTTTCACCAAAAAATTAAATTAACAGACTAACACTGCACACAGCTCTCCTGTGAGGCTCCCTCTATAAAACAGTTCTTCATCCTGCGCACTTATGAGACATCGCTGAACACAGTTGCTGAAATGGTGCATTACTAACATTGCATGGAATTTTTCTTGCTGGCAGAGAGTAAAGTGCTGTTAATTCCAGTGGTTTCTTAAACATGAAGCAGTACGGATTGTATGAAACCGCCATTTATCTCGTGACCTGCTATCTGGAATTTCAGTTATTTGCCTTACTTAAGGCAAAAGCTCACAAGAGCAGAATGGACAATTCTGTGAAAACAAAAAAATAAATGTTTTGTACAGATCCGTCGTGGTAGCAATAGTTATGCACTGACTTTAACCTTCCAGTCTGGAAAAACACAAATCAACCTTGTTTTATTCCAACTCTATTTATTCCACTTAGCACAAACAGTATGTCATCAAATGTGCATGAAAAGGAATGCCACTTCATAAAGCAATCTGCCAGGGCTCTAAAGTTCTGATCTACTACTGTTTTAACATGCCAAAAATAAATCTTCTTT
>JAAGNO010022887.1:0-29133 GCA_033439905.1 Ceryle rudis | reverse complement strand
GGGCCGGGCCGGGTCGGGGCGCGGCGCGCCGACTGTGGCCCAGCTACAATCACTCTGTGTCTCGTCCCGCAGGTACCTTCGCGGTGAGCGCGGGTTGCGGGCGAGGCGCAGGATGCCGGCAGTGCCCGCCCGACACCTTCACCGCGGCAGGAGGTAAAGGCTGCATCCTCTGCCGAAAGTGCGAAGGTACGGGGCGGCGGCGGGGCCGGGAGGGGCGGTGGCTCTTTACAGTCCCTTTACTACCTCCGTTAGCTTTTCACGACGCTACGAGTGAAAACGGCACTGACACAATAATGCGATTCGTCTGCGGGGCTTCTCGCTGAAGCCACCAGCTTAATTTTTGAAGAGCGAAGGTCCCGAGCCTTTGCTGCGCCACGCTGGGGTAACCTACGACTTGTTTCCACCTTCCAGGAAGATTCAAGTATTTAAAAAAGTGTTCTTCAAAAAGCGATGCTGTATGCACGTGCAAGGAGGGGTATCGTTGCAGCGGCGACGGCTGCTCCCGTTGCGACCAAAGCTGCGGCGTGGGCCAGGAGAACACCAGGAGCGGTGAGATCACCTTTCCCCCCCGGCTTATACCTCCTGCACTCACTGCACCGGATGCGCCGCTACCTCTTACTCTAGTTATTTTCGCGCTGTGCAAGGACCTCGCAGGATAAAAGCTGCCACGGCTGCTAAACAGTTTGCGCGGCCTGTGAAGTGAGCACAGCAGACAATAAACCCGCTGATCTCTCTCTCTACTGCAGCTCAAGTCTTAGACCAGTTAGTTCCCTTTGCACAACTCATGTTGCCAGCAAAAAACTGAGCTAGGAACTTTGGCATCTGCCAAATACACTGCCTGTGTAGCTGAATACTGTACTGGTCCATAGCTCACAAGGAAAGACTTGCCTTGCATACTTAGAGCATGTTATGAAACAGTAGTTCTATGAATGTGGATTACAGTCATTGTATAAGCAGGGAAAATTAAGGTTTCACATGGTTTAAGTGTTCCTTTTGTACAAATTTACTTGTCCTTATCTGTTGAAGGTTGCCAGACTTGCTCCTATGGAACTTTTAATGATCAGCCCAATGGATCCTGTAAAAACTGGACAAAGTAAGTAATCTAAAAATAAATGCTACAGCTATTTCACTTTACTAGGTTTTTCTTGCCTTTTTTATTTGGTTCCCCTCTTTTGCTCTAAATATCTTTCAGGTGCTCTGCAAACCAGGTTGTGGAGCCTGGAACTGCAGCAAAAGATGTCATTTGCAAACGTGCTTCAAATGCCACTTTAGTCACTGTCCTACCTACCACGTCTCCTGCAGTTGCATTTTCTATCACTGTCCCAGGTGAGCCATTGTATAATATTGCCTGTGGAGCTAAATAATTATGATGTACTTTAAAATACACTATAGCTAATTCACCACTTAAAGCAAGAGTTCTTTATCCATTTCCAGTGTTGCAGACTTACTGAGAAGCAGAGTTGGAGACAAAGTTGTCAGCTAATTCAAGGGTGGTAGACTTTTGTCCTGTAATTCTTCTTAGAGAATGTTGTTTGCTTCCTAGGGAATGACCTCCAGATGGACATTATCAGAATTTCTCTTACTGTAGCTGGGCTGTTGTGCATATTGCTTCTGCTACCTTCATGCATATGCTTCAGTATCTGGCAGAAAAAGAAACTACATGCTGTCTTCAAGAAAAGTAAGATAGATATACTCTTTCATTTTCTATTGGAAACTACACAGAAATCAGGAATCCAAATTTTTAAGTATCTTTCAAAGATATTTGGAGATAGTTTCATTTGTTGGCCTTCTAAGTCATAAACAGCAAGCGAAAGGAAAACCACTTTGGAATTTTTATTTCAGAAAGCACTTAATTACCTGTGGGTGTTCTGTCAGCATTGTGGGTTAACTACATGAATATCCATAGAACTGAAGTATTCATGGGAGGTGAAAATGCTCAGCTGAGCCTTCCTGATCTGGTTAAGGATCAGTTCAGTTTATTACTTTCAAGTACCATCCTTGGCATGCATGGTAGTAGCCCTTTCCAGTTCTGTCTGCTTGGAAACAATGCAGGGCCTGGAGTGAGCATCTCTGAACTCTGGCTGCAACAGAAGAGGGGATATCAGTCTGGACGTACTGTTATACAGATGCAGAGTCAGCCTGAAGCCAGCAGCACTGCCTTCTGAGAGCTATTAAGCCCCTGGGGGAGCTCAAGAGTTCAGCACAAAGATGAGGTGGAATTGCATTCAACATAGTTTAGAGTGGGGATTTTTTTGTTTGTTTGGGCTTTTTTCTGTCTCTCCCTTCCTCTCCCCTTTCCTAGTGATAAGAGCTTTATCTTCTAGTGTAATTCTGAATACAGGAGACAATAGCATTACTCCAGAAATCTTAACACCTCCATATTGGTCTTCCTTTCATTCCTAGGGACAGCTCCTGGTGCATTAAGGAAAGTAAAGTATGATGATTTTTTTCAGATGTATATGTTGTAGAGGAATAATTGAATCATTTGGAAGAAATTTTCTTGATGACTTCCTGCACTTGTGACTGAGGAAGGGTGAAATAAGATGGCTGAATAAATACAACAAAGTGAATATTTGGTCTTTTTTCTTTAGTGTATACCACACCTGAACAGTCACTTCAGGAAGATGATGCCTGCAGCTGCCGCTTTCCTCAGGAAGAACAAGGTGAATATCAGGACCATAGCAAAACTACAGAATTCAGTGATCTTTTGGTGAACTAGGAATTGGACTGTCCAGGTCAAAAAGATTTGAATTTCCTTTTGGAACATAGACCTAGAACCTGTTCCTATAAATAGAGAGGGCCAGCCCCTAAGAAAAAGTGCATCTTTTCCCTCTCTCTACAAAAAATAAATAACAAATAACTGGATCTACCTTGTTGCTTTCCTCATCTGGGATTAGGAGTCATATTTTTAAGAAGTGGTACCTGATCTGCATGTAGGGAGAAGTACTGCTTTTAAAAGCAGTAACAGAAGGGCAGAATGCCTTTCCGCTCCCTCTTATAAATGGTGTCTGAGCTGTAATTTACATGCAGTTTGAAAGCATTTGACCATGAAAAGATCTGTAGCATATAGTAGAGCTACATGGGACACTTGTGATCTCTTAGTACAATTACCTGCCCTTCTCTTGAGTCCAGAGCTGCGTCTCCTAGATTTTGGCTCAAACACAAGAGTCTTGGGTTTTCTGTGCAAATACAGAATAGATCTCCTTTCAGATCCCATCAGCCCTAGAAATGAATGCCTGGCCTGACCACTGCACCCTTTCTTATGCATAGGAAAGTGTGAGCCATAACAATCTAGACCTGGAGAGTGTTTCGTAATACCTTGCAATGCTATTGTATTACACTGATTGGTTTAAAAGAGGCAGTGGAAAGACTGAGAAAAGCTGTGGTTGACTTAATCTTAGAAATAGATGTTATTGTGCAGCTGGACTGCACCACCTTCAGTCCTACATCATTCAACTTTGATCTGTGAGGTGATGTAAACATATTATGTACATTGCAGATGTGGTAGATGTGATACATTTCTGGTACTATTTTTGTAACTGAGGTTGGAAATATTAACATCAGACACTATCTGTCTCTTTGATCAATTACTGTTACTTGGGTCTTAAAAAGAAAATACATGTTTGAGTCATGACATTTGCAACATCATTTTTAACCTTTTACAAAACCATGTGTTTTATTTCTTCAGTAAATGTTCTTCAAAAAATAGAATGAAAACTCACCAATATGTCACGTAAAATAGGATTTTCGTCTCTGTGTGATTTCAACTTAGAGAACACTATTCTTGTATTTGAAGAATGACAACCCATCTCTCTGTTAATCAGAAGATTGATAGCAGGTTTACACCAAAACACACATTTTTATCAATTTGTATACAATAAAAAACTATGTAACAAAATAAACGTCATACCAAAGCCTGAACTGCAAAGTTAGATACATTTAAATAAATCTCATTATCTCTAGCCCTAGTCTCCTCTTTATTAGTACTTTGAACCATGAGAACTGACCATTACATCAGCTTCGTAAACTTGAAGACATGAACTCACCACTTGAAAAGTCACCAATCTATTTATAAAGCAAAGAGCAACCTTTGCACCAGAGTGGGCAAGATCTTAGGATAAAAAGGTTCTGCTTGTGATTATTACTTCCTAATCCACACATAAGGCATAAGAATTAATATACACATCTTGTAAAATCTCAAAAGACATGGTGTTTTCTCCTGGAAAAAGAGAGATGGCTGAGTTTACATTTTTGTTAGTGCATTGTGCCTATACTTTGAAATGCTCAGAAGACAGTGTAAAAACCTTTATTTTCCCTTTCAGTACCTGAAGCAGAAATAAATCTACTTGCTGAACGATAAGGTGCTTCTTACAACACTTCTTCCCCAGGCAGTTTGATTTTGCTGTTTCATACTGAAGCTTCGAGAATGGCATAAAATTCCCATGAGTCAAAAGTGGAAGGAAAAAAAATCCTAAATAAATACAATCTGTTTTCTGAGAAAAAGGGACACATTTACACTAAAATTTGCTTTCTGGACTGTTTCAAGGAATAGTCAATTAACAGAAAGAATATACATTTTTAACACAATGTCAGCAGCAATCTTCCTTTCAATCAAAGGATTATGTGCATAATTCTACGTGTGACTTCTGTTGAGTGTGAAAGCCTGTGCACAGCAGCTAATAAAACTTCATTCAAAGCTAACATGCAGATCAGTAGTTCTCAGGTGGCTACGATACAAGCCACAGAAGCAGAAATGTAAGTATCTGAATTAAATCATTCACAATGCTACATGCAGTTTTTTGAATGTTTTGTTCTCTTAAGTTGTAAAAATGTTGCACAGTAAGATTTAGAGATCATCAATGTCTAGATTAAAAGAAACACTGTCATCAGAAATAGCTTCAGCTAGGCTTCCTGAAAAGAATTTGTCTGTTTCTTGACACAGAGAATGACACCTTGCTGTGTGCCCATTGAGCTCTGTAAAATCCTTTATGTAGCAAGGGTGAAGGGGAAGAAACTGCACTACACATCTTTGATTATTGGTAATTAAGGCAGAAGGAAGGAGTAAAGCCTGACTGTCCATAATTCAGAACCAGAGCTGTGGAAAAGAAGTATGTTTTGATGATGACAAATAACTGATAGATCATATGCATCTTGGCATGACAGGGAGCTTTTATTCAACATACAGATTCTTTAATACCTGAAGAAACTTACCCGTTCATGTAGAGATAATACATACCAAATCTTTGAGCAGTAAGTGTTGTCTGCTTTCTGTGAATGTGTCTTTCTCAACAGTCTTTTTAATTTATTATGTAGCAAGCAAAAAGGAACAGGGAATGCCATGACAACTCTAAAGCAGCCCAGGTGGCTGAGGATGAGGTAACAGGACAGTTGCAAGCTTTCTGCATTTCCATTTGTTTTTATTGGAAATCCGAAAGTGTCCTCTAAGCTAGACTGTGGGCAGAGGCCTGGGTGATGTCAGGTGGGGTTCTGAAGACATGGAAAAAGGAGACAAATTCTCTTTTAAAGATAAGTTTAAGCAAGGCAGCCTGCTGCTTTTTTATTGCTTCCAGAACCAGCACAGTTACTGGCATTAGTAATTAAAACCACGTTTGTCACATTTTCTTTTTTAATAGCAGAATATTATTTCTTACTTTCAGTCTTTCTATCAGATCCTTCACAGGATAGAAGCTTAGTCTTTTCTGACAATCATTCTGAGACTAACACTCATGATGTGAAAGCCTCCACAGGAGATGGTCCACTCTGAAGAGACTTAACACAGTATTATAATTAGTACTAAACAGGCAACTTATACCACTTACCTTGACTTTTTCTCACCTCTTTAAAATGTAAGTTTCACCAATAAAATTATACAAAAAGTCTTACTCTATCACCAAGTGTTACTTCAGTTCCTCTCTCAGCTACAAACAAGCCTTCCATGTCACAGTGCTTTCTTCAGAGTCTGTCAAAGGATGTTCTCCATTCCACAGGTTTTGCATTAGCTGTGCATCAGGAACAGATGACTGAGTATCCTTCTATCCCTGGAACTGGCACAAAAAAGGCTGTTGGATACAGTCATTGCCCTCATTGTAAATAAGAACTTTTAATACCATCTACAAAGAAAATGGAAATTCTCTCTAACCTCAGTTTGGCAAGAGTTTGTTATGATATCACCTACTATGTTTCCTTTCACCTTCTAGATCTTGGGTGCCTGACAGTTAAAGCGGCAGACTATTCCCGTGATACTCTGAAGCAAGCTGGATTGTATTTAAATAGGGGGAAAAAAAAAATAAAAAAAAAATCACCATCTCAACAGCCATTGAAATCAGGGAAAAATCTCTCCTGTTTGTCTAACCTGTTTGCATTAAGAAAATAAATCAGGTTTTATTTGATTTACCAAGTGCAGAAACCCCTTGCAAAGAGAACTACTTCAATTTAAGGATGGATTATAGTGTATCTTAATCCTTTTATATCTACTCTCAGTTTACATAATCCAAACCAAAAAAAGCCATTTCGAAACTGAAAGTTACCTGTTTAAGTCAGTTTAAAACCAAATGTTAGGTTACATTAGGTCACTTTTCTCCTGTACACAAGCATTTCATCAGGTTTAGAACAAAAGAAATTCTGGAAAAAAAAGAAGGTTGTGGCTGGAGAGGTGAAAGAGGCAATTTGCCTTTAGCTGCAACACTACAGATTCAAGAAATGTTGATATTTAAAAAAAAAAAAAATTCCTTCCAATATTCACAGCCTCAATACTTCTACACTTTCCATTTAGGACAAGTATAAAACATTTAGCCTGAAGAGAACACTGTATGGGCCTGTAAACAGGCAACAAAGCAAAAGACAGAAAAAAAAAAAAAAGACAGGTATCATACCAGTTTTACTCAGTGCACCTTTAGACAAATTTTACAGCAACTTTGAAAGAGTAAAACAATTCTAAAGAAAACATACACACATGCCTAAACCAAAATTTACTGAAGCATCTAAATCATAATATATTTTTCTTAAGCTAGAATGGAAAATACAGTGGACAGGTATAGGAAAGGAGTGGTGGGAGGAAACATTATTGACTCCAGAGGAGCTGCAACATTGCAGCTCAGCACCACAGTTTTCTTATCAAGTTACAATCTCATCAGAAGGACAAAGAGATTTTTCACCTTCCCCCACTCTGATTTACAGCATCAGTGTTACAGCCACCCTTAATAATGCATCTTTTTGACTTGTGTTATACCTCAGTAAGAGTATTACTTTACAGAAGTAGAGGTGTAACCACAGAAAATGCTTGATGGTTCCTTCAAACTTATGAGTCCTAATGAGAGAAAAGGCAGCTGCTGTTCTCTTTAATTTAAAAGATTTAAAAATCTGAACAGGTGCTCTGGAAGCCAGAAGACATGACAGTAATATATACTCCTGTCATTGCATCTCATTATGTCTGCGCTCAATGATAAGGTAGGCTATGACCAAAATACTTCTCACAAAGAACAGCGAGTCTGTAACACATAACACTTATGTGCTTTTCAAGAGTGATTAAATATGTGTCAGGAAATTACAGAACAGGAAAAGGATTGAATGTGATATGGCAATACTCATTATCCTACCTTATACAACTGTTTCTGCACCTTCTTCTAGTTACAACTAATGACACAGAAAGAGATAATCGTGTAAATAAAACATTAGTTTGGCTGCAGAAATGAATAGTAAATGAAGAAAGTTTCGTCGGCATCTCGCACTATCCTATTGCCACAGATGGTGGTTGGCAATAGATTATTTCCTTCTAAGCATAAATTCTGCTTATCTTGCAGAGGATTTTTAGAAAAGCTGCATGGGTGCTGGGATAGAATACTATATGCATGCTCTATGCTTTTAAAAGCAACCTGCTTCCTCAGCTGAAAAGGCCAAGAATACAGCTGAACAGTTACAAACAGCTAGAAATATGTCCCCATCACACTCTGCAGCTTAAGAAGGATTGTCACAAGGACTACTGAGAAATGTATGGAACAAAAGCGGGAATCATAAAATTAAGTTGGATAATACTTTTAAGACCATCATAAATAACCTCTAAAAGCCACTTCTAGTGCTGTTCTTTGCAAAGATCTGCAGCACTTCCTCTCCTAGTCTTACAGATCCTTCACCTCCTTCTATATAAGGCTTGTTCTAACTAGGTGATTCTTCTGCACATTAGAAGAAAGGAGCTACACAGCTGGCAGCATGAACATAAAGAGAAAAGACAGAACTGTGGTAGAATGAGCACATCATATATATATATACACACATACACTCCTTCCTTGCAACACAGGTCCTAATCCCCCTCTTTCAAGCACAGATACCACACACTTCCATGCACAGGTGGATTTTTCTTATTTCCATATCTCTTCTGCAGATGCTGCTCAGAAGTAACAACTTGTTCTGTTACAAGCCTTATTCATAAAAAAATATACATGTAGCAAAGGAATAAGAGTAACAGGCTAGATAGTGACTGCTCTTCAGAACACTATTCTATCATAAATCTACTTTGGGAATTCTTGCACAAGAGGAATTCACTCCCACTACATAGTTCCAGTGTAGCAGGAAACATTCAACTTGCCCAATCAGAAGACAGAGATCTGGTATCTGCTTCCTTCACCCTTGTTAATTCCTAATCCTGTTGATCACTCCTATCCCCAAGGAGAGCTTTCCATTGTAGTCAAGATCAGTCAGTCATCACAGAGAAAAACAGTTAATACTTGTAGCCGGAATTATTTGATAAACTGGAATCCATCTCTTAAACAGTGAAGGGAAGATTATACATGGCTGACTGCCAAGAAACACTCATTTGTTTACAAAATAACCTTGAGAGAACTGCTTTAAACCTCAGCTTGCCCAGTGAGACCTATGCCAACTTTCTCCCTGTTAAGTACACATATTTGTCCTGAAATATGAATCACTGAGCCTTAAGACATCCCACTTAATTAACAAAAATCTCCAAGTAGTGAAGGATTAAAGCAATTATACATTTGGAAAGCAAAGTAAAAAAATTAAATTCTGCTTTTGTGAACCATTCTTTTACTGCCTACACTAAATAGGCCAACGATTATTACAATACTTCTTCAATTAGTCAGTAGCTGCTGCCCACACACTGAACTTCCACAGAACTACCTAAAATTTGTCCTCTAATACCAGTTGTGGATATTAGAGTGATAAATGATCCTAAGCCTCTGTGGTAAAACCAGGAAGAACATGTGTACACACCAAATGTGAAAAGCTGGACAGAAAAATAAAGAAAAGCATAAGAACACCTCTGAAAAACTTGCCTTTGTTCCATCCCCACTGCAGATACGAGCCCTCATCCTCTTCCCTTTTAGATAATGAAACAGAGCACCACCTTCAAAGATAGCAAAACCTTAATAAGTTTCCCATAAAACAGTTTGTAACAAGAAACTCATGTGCAGAGTACCATGAAATTAACATAGTATGAAGTAGTCCCAAGCAAAGAAATCTGGAAGACAACTCTTATGGCTCACCCATCTTTTGCAATTTTCTGCTTTATCACTTCGGCTCTTCTTCACTTGGAGACAGAAAAAACACAACAGCATGGCCTGCCCACCAAACTATGAAGAAAAGAATCAGAAGGGTATTGCTGCTTTTCTTTTTGACATTAGTAGTACCATCTTTATAAAAGTTGCATTTCAAGCCTCAGGAGACAGAAATATTAAGGCTTAAGTTCATTTCTTTAAATCCTCATCTGCATAGATGTCTGTGTGGGTAGGCTCCAGGACAAAAATTTGTATGAAAAACTCCTCAATAATCTACTTAACAAAATATAACAAATGGTCAAAATTTAAGAACAAAACAAGAGTGAAAATGTCATAGTATGCAGCAATCATCTAGCTCTGCAGATAATTTCTTATTGCAACCTAAATTAAACCTCAGGAAGACCATGCTATTGTTTTAAAAAGAAAAATGTATCTACTTCTGATAAAATGAAGAATATACATATAACAACAGTACTTACACAGAAGTTCAAAGATACAGAGATACCCTAGCATAGAAAAAATATTGTGAATAGACATGAACACAAGGTACATGTGATCCAGCTGCAGAAAAAGGCATTATACAGTACTATAAACAAAGGCAAAGGTAATAATTCAATTATGTTTAGTAAAGTCTGTATGGATGTACTGTAATTTACAGATACAAGGGTACTGTTAAGCCTACATTGTGCCTGGCTGTTTTTTTAAAGGATCATGCTACCTCATCACCCACAGTGAACAATCTTATGCATTTGTGAGCTTTGTTTTGTAGAAAAACTATCATCACTGAGAGAAGATTCAAGCATGACAGTTCCCACCATTTGTAGCAAAATCTGCTATAGACACAGAGCAGGCACAAAATTAAATTCCTTCTCTCCAAGAAAATCCCCAAAACTATTTCAGCAAGTATTGCTCCTTGGTATATCCCCTAGACCACATATGCATCTTCATGCCATGCTCAAGGCCTCCAGCCTGTGCTTCTGCTCTGGCAGACAGACAAAACCTGATTTAATTAAATCACAGTAAAATAAAACTTGTATGATCTGCACTGAGACAGCAGTAGAAAAAAATATCCAGCAGTTTTACATGAACTCCCTGCAATGTCACGATATGTATCAACCCATAGTTTTTATTACCTTGTTCTCAGAGCATAGAGCTATACCTTCATGCTCTTCACCTCTCCAATGAGGAGGGTTCTATTTCAATACTCATACAAATTAAAACTGATTTCTGAATAATGTGATTGCAAAATACACAGAAAGTATTATTTGGTTCCTACCAGTTAAACTCTTTCAGAAAAAGTGCTATATTTTCAGTTACAAAGGAACATAGCTGATAGGAATCATCAAAACTGATCATCCCGAGAACACACATAGCAACACTATAGGTCAAAATCTTGCACAAAATGCTTTAGTTGTGGTTTCAGAGAGATAAACTATACAACAAAGGCAGGCCTTCCAAGCTTAACATGAGAAGTCTTGACTACTTCTAGAAATGCCAAGACAGCAAAAGCATTAGGAGAAGGAAAAAGATGTTCATAGAAATGAGAAAGCAGAGCAGATCACACCACTTGTCATGCAAGGACCATTCAAGAGTGAAGACTGTCCTGACCCAATTGTCTGCTTTACCTTGATAATTGTGGTGGTCTTCAGCAGACTGAGCTTCTGAGGAATGTCAATACCAGCAGTGATGCTGACTGCTATTAGTGAAGCTACTCAAGAAAGAATAATGTCTAAGGAATATTTTGTATGGAGACTTCCTCCAGAGTAAAAGTCTCTTCACCTTATTTAATAACTCTTAAAAAAGAAAAAAAAAAGAAAAAAAAAAAGGAGTTCTTCAGCTGAGGAAGGTATACGTATGCAAGAAATAGAGAGAAAAATGGTTAAACAAACAAACCAACCCACCCAACACCACACAGTTACTTTTCCCCCATTTAGCTATCTTTTGTAAGTTTTAGGTTTATAGTCTACTGCCTGTTACAGGGGCTCAGCCCCAGCACCCACACAATGGGCCCTCCAGGCTCACTGGGAAGGTTCCTCAGCGTCACTTCCTGGGGTAGCAATACCAGCACCAGTCCTCTGAATCCACCGAGGGACAAAGCCAGCCTGAGCAGAGAGAGAAGGTTTCTCTTCTTTGACATATAGTCTGAAACAATGAGGTGCCTGTCACTGATAGAGGCACACTGTCTAGCTGTTTATCAGGTCTCTAAAAATCCAGTACTTCACCTTGAAAACGCCTCACAACAGACTTCTCTGCAACAAAGAATCCCAAATTGGAAAGTTCTACTGGCTCCAAGTGCAGCAGTGTTGCAGCAGCAGACATGGCACCTCGAAAGAGTCCCCAGGCTTGCTCTATAGCTGAGACCGATTGAGAGTAACCAACAGCCTTTCAGCAAGGCCATTTTGTACTCCATTCTGTGCAGTGCGCTGACCATAAAAATGAGTTAAAGTTTTTATCCTGCTTTTGTCCAGTTCATAATTTCTTATTAGGGTTGAACAGATTATTTGGGATACCTTGGGAGAGCCGCAGAAAGGCAAAGTTCCATTCTTGCTGTAAAAGCATTCCTCTCTTTCCCTAATTATACTGTCTGTCCTCATAATTTCAGTTTTAAAAATAAACTGTAATTGCATAGTTAGTTCCATTCCTTTTTTTCGGTGGAAGAAACCTTATTTCAAGATCTGGTCTCTGCTCATCTGTTTGCAGCTGCATTATCCAGAATCCGATTCCCATAAGATACCGATGTGCTGTATTTCCAAGCTCCAGTCATGCCAGACTTATTTTCATTCACGTCAAACAGCATGCAGCCTCAGTTTGCTAGTTCTGTAGTGCTGAGAAGACAGGGGAGTTAAGGACGGGTTTTTCAAGCTTCACTTGGAGAATATACCCAATCTACAGTGTGCTAACCCAGCAGAGCCAAAAATCAAGAGGATTTTTTTCCCCTAAAACTGGTGGAAAATATACTACAAATGAATAATGTTTTAGCAGCTGTGATCCTGTACTAGAGAATTTTTAGACCACATGCCACATGCCAATTCTGTAGCAAAATAAAGTATCTTCAGGAAGGCCTATGGACTTTCCTACGCAGAGGCATGTGTTCATTTAAACACATGTACTCACCTATGCACTTTCAGCCCATCACAGAACAAGAAAACCTATGTCAGATTTTCTCAGAGTTGTTGTTTGAGAGAAATTCAGAAGACAGAAATACCACTGTCCATACCCAGGTAAATGATATACTGCTATTTTGTTATACAGAACATACAGCACATGCACTACATTAGTTTGCACACAGTGGGCAGAAGGAGCATCTTCAAAAAAAGAAGTTAAGAGCAAGTGCTCAAGTTATGGTTAGTTTTTCCCTTTGATCCACTGAGTGTGCCAACAGGCTATTTTCAGTACAATGTGTGCCTCTCTTCATGCAAGCTAAATTCAAGCCAAAAAGTTAACCCAAAAATTATATCCTCAGAAAAATTAATACAAATGCTACTGCTAAATCACATAATCTCTGAAATGCCTGCTTTTGCCAGTTGTTACACTACTTGACTAAAACAACAACTTGTTCTTACTTAAATAAAGCACTTTAGAATAGGGGAAGAACTTTTGCATTATAGATTAAATTTCACCCTTACTATTTTACTCAGAAGGTGTATAATTTTGGGGGGTGTTTTTAGTTGGTGGTGTGTCTTTATTTTATTTTATTTTATTTTATTTTAATTTTTTAAAGTTTTTTTGATGTCATTATCAACTTATTCTTCACAAGCCATCACTTTAAACCAAGAATAGTTGTTTCTTCTGATAATTAAGGATAGTCTTTTATGATAAGGTAACATGTATTTACTATTCAGAGTTTGCTCAGCAATTTATCTGGACTACTGCAGCTGTTATTTTAAACTGAGACACTTGAAAGAAAGTCTGTTAGCTTAAAGAACTTTAAAAAAAAAAAATCCAAACAAAATAGTCTTGAGAAAAATGTAAAGTTTCTGGCAAATCAATTTCCAAGTTTTCGAAGTGCAGTTCACATTTACTTCCCTTACCTCTGTCTTCAGGGGTTTGTACCTTTGTTTAGGATGAGCTGTTTCTTTGCTTTAGATTGTGACGTGTGCACTGTCCCTTAAGGAAAATGCCTTTGACATTTTGATAGAGGAAAGAGTGTCCAAGTGACAACTTCAAATCTGAGTAAAAGCAATAAGCTGTGGGCAAGTTGCCCAACTTCCACATGACGCACTTCATGATGGCTTTAAGAGGCTGAGTCTTCCTTGAGATAAGACAAAGGACAGAAGTTGCTTGTGAAGAGTGCTTCATTAGCTTTCCTTGGAGGATGCTCAGAGTGAATATTGATAATACCATTGTCATTGATAGTTCACTGAAGGAGAAGCATTTGTACAGAGCATCCAGCACCAAGTGAGATCATGCATCAAATCAGACCTAATTACTGTCTGCGGTTTTGGAAGGAAGAGTTGCATGACTCAGATGAGGAGAGAAAAGAGAATTCCTCTCTAGCTACTTATTTTTCTTGTAGGGAAACACAGGGAAAGAGGCATATAAAATGCATTAGGTTAATCCTGTAATCTTTTGTCATATCCACTTCCTTCAGCAAAGAGAAGTCCCGAGAAATAGGATTTGTAGTTCAGAAATCTGCAGCATGTGTTCTGTAAGTCAATACTAAACCTCTCTGTACACACAGGATGATAGAACAGTTTTGGCTGGAAGGATCTCTGAAGATTCTCTCACTTCTCCTGCTCCCCACTTCTGCATTCAAAGCAGAGCATTTGAACATATAATGGGATGCTCAAGACTTTATCAAGCTTAGTTTTGAAATTGTCCAATTCCACCCTTGAAGCTGTTCAAACCTGAGTGGACACACTCCTGGACAAACTGCTCTGGCTGACCCTGCATGAGGTGGGTGGGTTAGACTAGGTGATTTCCAGAGATGCCTTCCAATCTCAACCATTTTGTGATTCACAAAGACCACAGCTTTTCTGGACAACCTGTTAACCATGCACATGTAGAGCACACTCTCTTTGAATTAGACTTGCAGCAGAAATACAACTATTCTGTGTGACCATCTAGCTTATTTGAAATTAGTCCTAGGAACCATAGAATTTTAATTTAAAAACTAACATTTATTGTTGAAGAACAAGGAAGTAGATAAGTTCACTCCTTTTGCACCTTACAATTATCATGCAATTCAGAATAGGGAAAGAACTTCACTAACTTTAGTTAGATTTCACAGCATTTTGAAGAGCATTAGAAGACACAAACATTTGATTAGAGAGGCAGGAAAGAAAATTACTGAACCTCAATTTATTACAAATTCGTAGAGAAGATAAGGGAAACGGAAAGGGGTCTCCCAGTCTAGTGAGGAACCCGTGTTTAATATAAACCAAAATAGCTTATACGTACCAAGCAAGTCTCCAGATAGAAGCTGTACTTTTTCTTCCAAGACAATTCTCTAGGACAACACTGGATGAAGTCTTCTCAAATAAATAGATGTGAAATGCTACAAGTAAAAAAAAAAAAAAGTTGTAATTGAACTCCTCTAACATTCTCTTTGTAAATTAACTAGGTATTTTAACTCCCCTTCTCTTTTTCTGGCACAAGAACCCCAGATACAACACAACACAGCCATCCATCTCACAAAAGTGAGGGAAAAAAAAAAAAAGTGCATTTCATATCAGATGCTTTGCGTCAAGGCTGCTAAGGCTCATAAATCAGCTGTCTTATTGCCCTGGTCATTTCAACCAAAGTCTGACCCTTTTGTTAACTCATGATTTATAACTGGAAGTTACTTATTTTTTTAATGCCAGATTTATAAACTTTACTGCGCTTGGTTTGATATAATATCCATTTTGTATACCAAGCTGTAAGACAGTAAATTTATTGTCTATGAACTGTTACCTTGAAAAATTACATCAATGCAAAGTGGTTTCCATTTAAAATCAATGGGCAATAAATTCATTGGATTTTTTTTTTTTTTAACAGGGAGAGAACATGATGATATTTATGAGGTCATGAGCAGCTATATAATCGGTGAAACTGGAAGCAGAGGCAACAGTCAGACGCAAGTTCTGCATTACAGGAGTAGACAAAGACGAATAATATTCAACACAGCAACGATGCATAAGCTGGTATTCTGCTGTCTCATTATCAGCTTCTCCTGTCCTCTCTCATCTCTTCCCATCATCAACACCAGTGAGATATCTTATCAAATTTCAGGTAAGAGTCTTTTCATTTTAATGGTCATAAAGTACGGGCTGGAGTGATAAAACCGTAAGAGAAACAGGTATGCTTTCCAAGGGGTCTTTGTCTGTGTGGATCACCTGTAGAAGCAGGAATGTCTTCAGAACACATGACATCATCAGTTCATCCTAGTCTTGTAAGGGAGATCAAGTGCCCTAAATATTTCTTCTGCTGTTTTGAGATCCAGGAGATAAAAGGATCTGAGCCTTTGAGCACTCAATGTGAGCTGGCATGTTCACTGTCTGTCTTTGAAACAACACTAGTAGGCACTGGGTTTAATTTAAAGAAACTTGGCTGTATGGTCTCTCTTCTTGCTACACTTTAAAATGAACTATGTTTAACTGAAGTTGTGTTTAAAAAGGGGGAAACCTACTGCAAAGATTAATGCAATCATACTTAGAACTCAACAACAGGCAAATCTGTCTTAGACTACAAAAATAGTAATATATTTGACTGTGCTATTTGTTTTCACTAATGCAGACTCCATCCAGTCCAGTGAAAGAATAAACCTTTGCTTGAAAAAGCTGTTCTCACAGTTTGAAATGATACTAGAAGTCAAGACTGGAAATGGCTAGGTATAAATGCACAACAGTCTGGAAGGTTACTGTCATCAGACCTGACCTATGCTGGAAGAGTTTCTGAAAGAAGGTCTGAAGGAACAAGCCCATCAAACCCAAAATTACTGCATAAAACTATTAAAAAGTGGCTGTTCTTACCTGCTTTACAGGTGCAGCAGCTGTTGTGCTGGTATAGGTATCAGTAGTCCATAGTTTGCTTTGAAAATCTTGGACTCTCTAAGCCAGCATCTTCCTAAGCCTTCCACTATGTAACTTGCATTTACAGGCAACCGTGACTCAGTACGGATAACATGTACCACATCACAAAGTGAACAAGCTGGCTGTAACAATTACTGTGTTTGAAGACATCCATTAGGCTTATTAAATCTTCATTGCTAATATAAGGAGTCTCTAGGCTGGGTAAGATAGAAGTAGAACTCTGTATAAAAGATGGTTTGTTTGTTTTTAAATCTCAAAGCGAGTTTACCTGCTAACACTGCTCTGAATTTAAAATAAAAAAAGGCAAGAGATATGAATTGTCCCCACACAGCACAGGGAAGATACAGTAGTCTTGTTTAAGAGTCTTACATTGAAATCCCCACTGTACTTTGCAATTGTCCTTTTGTAATGAACAAATTAACAATGTGGATGCCCACGGTCTTCAAGTTCTTGATCTTGGTCCAAGCTTTTGAGATGTTGGGGGATCATTTTCAGTAGCTTATTTTCTTAAATATTCCCTACTGAGGAGCTATACAGTCTCATCCATTCTTGTAGATAAGAGCAACTGAAACTTCATAGTATAATCTAAAAGTGCAACTAAAAAAATTATATTCATCTACAGAATTAGATTTTGATAACAGCACCCTCTCATTGTCCAGTTTTGAATGTCTGCTATATATGAGCAAAGATGAAATTTACTGGTCAGATTGCAAAAGCCTTATTTATCCAAGTATAACACCACTAAGGACTCGTGTAGGCAATCTGCCTTGAGGCACAGGTTAGTTAGAGAATTCTAAATTCTCTATGTACATACAAAGCAATTTCAACGGGTATCAGCAATATGTTGTTTCAGGAAAAGTAGTAATGTATGAGTACTGGTACGCACATTAAATGAAAGAGGTGATTGAAACGCGCTGAGAAACATAGCAGCCAAATATATGTTTTGACATTTCCTGCATGTTTTTCCTGCTCTTCCCCCAGTTTTATTGCATTTAATAGTTGGGAAACAGAGCAGGTTAATAAGCCCTGAACAGGCAGCTTTGTCTTTATTCATAGAAAAGCTCCAGCATGGGAACTAGTTGATAAAGAAATGAACTCAAACAAACAAACAAACAAAAAATTATATACAAGTCTGTGTTGTCTACAGCTGAATACCAGAAGGATTAGGTTGTGAGTTCCTCAAGCAATATGAGGGGCTGCTCTTGGTCAAGAAACTTTCTTAAAAAAAAAAGATGTCAGATAAATTAGAATCTGAGATTAATATCAGGAAGGTATCTTTTCTTGACACTTTGGAAGGGAAAAAAACAACCAACAAAACAAAAAATAAACCCAAAACAGCTAGCCTCCATTATAATTCCTTAAATGAGGATGGATGATTAATCAATCATATGATAAATTTTCAACAGGTGAGGCCAACAGACCTGATCTGAAATAATCTGAAACAGATTGAAACAGGGATTCAAAGCAAAAGACTCTTACCATATACCTGTTTCTTTCATCTTCCATTTGCAGCAGATGAAGACTCAAGACTAAATATGGAGCAGCTGGGCAGCCTAGGAAGCACTTCCCTGCTTCAGTTTTTGCCAGAGCTCTTGGACACACTGACTGAAGACAGCAAAGCAGGTGAGAATTTATCACAGCAATCTACAGGAGAATGCCCATGGTTTGTATGTCCAGCTTCTACAGATATTGTGCCCTGAAGCCTAGGTATTTATTGAAATACAGCATTACGTGCAGGCAACAGACAGCTGTCATATAGTTAATTGGGACCTTGGGGAAACATGCTGAGAAGCCTATGTTTGTAGCTCAATACTAGCTGGAAAATTCTCCAAATTAGTTTAACAAAACCTCCATATAGCAAAATCAGGCAAGGCAAAGGCTAGCCTAGAAGGAGCTACCAGACAAAATAACACAGTCTCTTGTAAAAAGAAAACATAACAGATGAGTTCTGAAGAGGACAGTACAGTTTGCATCTGCAGAGTCTCAGATCCTGCTGGAACTGTGAGCCACAAGAGTGGGCTGTGTTGCAGCCAAAGGGTTTTCTGTTTAGTCTTTTGAGCATTCCAGTTCAAGACTTCTGACAGCTATAGCATTAGAGCACACAAGAATGACTTGTGTAGGTTCATGATTTCTAAAGGGTAAAACATTTAATTAAGTCTCCCTTCTACCAGGTCTTAGCCGCAGCTACAGCCCAAGGGAAAATATCAAAGAGGTAAGTAAATGACTGTCACTGAAACAAGGGAGAGAAGGGAAAAAAAAACCCCCTCCATATTTCAAACTATATGTAATTGTTACTGAGTGATCAGTATGATCCAGACTTCACAAACTATACAGACTGAAGTACACGACAGTGTTCTTGAAATTGTAATGAAAGGAAGGGGGCAGGGGGAGGAAGGAGTGGGGGGGCAAGAACAAGTAACCCAGAGTGTTTAATTTGAAATCCCCCACCTTTTTCCCCCCCAGAAAAAACAGCTTTCTAAATAAAGGCAAATTTGCAGCTTTGCCAGGCTAGGCCAGTACATTAGCAAGTATTAGCTGCATGTAATTTTCTTCTCCCCACTACAACATAGGTTACAGGGTATTATCAGATTTGTTATGAATCATTAGGAAAATGGAGATCATAATTCCTGTTCACTTGCCTGATGAATTAAATTCAAAGGCAGAAAACAGGAACTAGGTTTTTTTTGCATCATTTAAATCAGAGAGCACACTGGGCACTCACCCTGCCTTCCACTAGACAGAACACAGGGCTGGGTGATAGCTGGGGCAGTGAAGAGCATCCAACAGTAACCTCTCTAATGCTGTTTGACTTCAGGCTTTCTATGGAAATCATCCTCGAATTGCTTTGCCAGGCCGCTTCTTGACCAAGGACAGGAAACAGTACAAGAAACGTGGGAATCTTTCTGAGTGCTTCTGGAAATACTGTGTGTAAACAGGTGCAGAAACTCTCCCTGACTTTGATTGCATAATTTATACAGATGGCTGAAAACATGTATATAGACTTGCTTGATGTAAAGTAAGAATGAGGAAATGTGAGGACAGGTTCTAACTTTAGACTCTATGCTACTTGGCAATTAATAAATTCTTGATGTTTTGAATTATGCTGTGAGCAGTGTAGTATTTTCTTACAAGTTCAGCACAACAGGAAGAAGGTAATGGGACAAAGCAAGACATGCACAACATGAAAAGAACTCGGGCAGGGGAAGCAAGATTCCTGTGGGGTTCTGTGAAACCTCCCAGAAGACCAATGTCTCAACTGCGTCTCAGTCCAGAGGCAAGAGGACTTTATCCTTTGTCACTTGATGTAGATTGGAGTGCCAGGAAGACAGGGTCATTGCTGCATTCCCTGATGATGCTGAGCCTGTGAGGAGTGTCAGCTTAACCATACCCAGTCCCCTTGTGTCACCCCCAAGGCATCACAAAAATAATAAGCACATCAGGATCAAGCATCTGCTCCCGCTACAGCTGGTGAGAGATAACTCTTTCTCTTATTCACTTGTAAAGAAAGGCCCACAAATGAACTTCTTTGCAGCACCATACCTCATGTCCAGCAGCTCATAGCAACAGCACTGCCAGTGCATAGCACAGAATTTAAGAATTTTATCTGATTATCGTTAAACACAGCCTGGAAGGTAAACATTACAGTTGTCAATGTCAAGGCTTTACACCCAGATTGCAGCCAGTTAGTGAAGATACAGGGATGACAGGACTTAAAGATTCTGTGACTGTGACCTGCACGTACGTGGCTGCACACTCAAATGTGGGAAGGTGATATACAGACTTCAATCACTCATTACCAGGGCAAGCCACCTCCTGCTTGGGCACTGAAGGGAAGAGAGATTTGTTCCCCTGAGTCTCCACACTTTTTATAATGTTATTGTTTTATCTTGGCATCTAAAGTAAACGAGGAAGACGACATAAGAGCAGTTGCAAGAGCATGTGTGGAGATACTCATGTAGAGTATCAGCACACTTTCTGAATGCCAGGTACTTCCTGATAATATCTGAAATGAACAGAGCTTAAGAGTCAGAAACTGTCTCTGGGGAATGGCAAACTTGATAACAGGCACAGTCTGAGCTGTGAAGCTCTGCCTTGTTCAATACATACTTCGCATAAATCTCTCACTAATCAAGGCTCACGGAAAGCTAGAAGTAAACTTCACCTAACAGTGATAGGCATGCTACATTTATCTCAGTAATATACATCATAAATCTCTGACTCTGCTGTTTAAACAAGGCCGACAGGCTTTATACAGCTTGTTCACTTCACGTTTTAAGACAAATGAAGCCCGATGTAACAAAGAATAATGTCCTTTCAAATGCAGAGCACCTGGACACCCTGCGCAGCTATTTGAAAACTTCTGGGCATTCATCCTTCACTTACATAATGGAGCAAGTCAGTGCCTTTCTGGAAATTACTCCTTTCCTGCCACCTCATCAGTCAAATAAAATCCTGTAAAAGACTTAAAATATATCTAAATGACTAGCCACCTAAGATAGATTTATTTATTTCATAGACAAGGAAAGGAATAGAGCCTACAAAGACAGGCCTGGGGAAATCTGTTCAATCCCTCTTCAAAAATTGCAAACATAAAGCAAGATAAATAAAACCACAATGAGTATTGTAAAAGAAAAAAAAAAGATACTGCAAGTATTAAAAAGTTCACTAGCCATCTACATGAGAAAAAAAGGGATGAAGAAAGCCATCAGGTGGTGAGGATGGAGAGTCAGGATGAGGTCATTGAGCTATAAACTCTCAAACTGTTTGTTTCAGCTTTCAGTACTGCTAGCAGTTATGGGATCTATAGAAGCAATACTCAACCAACCTATTGAGGTCAAGCTAAGCCAGAGCACACAGGAGCAGTATGCAATATGTATCTTCAAAGCTGATACAACTGTTGTAGCTTTTCTGTAGTAGGCTTGCTCAGTCTCATTACTTTTGAGATTACATGAGCAAGCATCACAGCTCCAGTACTTGCCTCTCACCACCTAATACAGAAGTAAATCACTCAGCTCACCCTTGACATCCACAAAGAGGTGAGAGAGAAAGGTTTTTAGCTGTGAGGAAGAACTTTGTGCCCAGTGGATGACAGGTGGATGACTGTTATTGACAAATCAGTAATGCAGGTGGACTAACGTTGCTCAGGTGTCTGAATGAAAATTTAGCACCACCTTCAGCTTTTTCATTTCACAAAGCTTCTTCACTTCTCATAATTTTTGGACCAAAAATACCAGTTAATTGGTTCACATTTGTAAGTATGTTTAGAATTACCAAATCGCCCTTTTAGAAAATTAATAAAACATCAGCAAAAATAAATGCAATGCTACCTTCGAGATGCCTGAATTTCAAGTAACTGCATCACTTACCTTACCAGAAGCACCTTCAGTTGCACACTTACGTAAGATTACCTCTTTCTTTTCAAATTATAGTAAGATGCTACATTTTTGTTATGTACATTGTATCCCCTGCAGTGACTTTGCATTTCTCCTTCAGGCTTCTTTAAGCACTGTTGACCGCACATCCCTTTGAAGTCCCTTAAAGCAGAAAAAGATGAGCAAATTGTTTCTCTGCAATTTCTTCAGAACTTTATTGGACTGACACATGCCTGTGAATTAAACCTATGAATTGTTGCTTTGTGCTTGTACACAAATTTTAGCATGGTGGGACCAAGTGCTCCTAGGGTGTTTTATTTACCTTTTCTAAGAAAATCAGCACAGACAGAAGCTTTAAATCCCGCATGCCAAGCCCCAACAGTTTACACATCCAAATATAATCCTTTACATTCATGGGATGCAATTATGAAAGGAAATAACATGTCCTGAAGTGGGCCAAGTAAAGTGAGATTTAGAAAAAAACAAAAAACCAACCCAAACAGAAACCAAACACCACACCCACAAAACCCCCCACAAAACAAGATGAATGGCCACTACATGACCATTTTCACTGTACCCACAACCTCACCACCTATATGCAATCAGAAAAATATAGTATTTTCTTAAAAGTTTGTTCTAGAAATTACCAACAACAAAAGTAAACACACGTTAAACAGCTCTTTGCAATACATTTTCCAGTTTTATTTATAAAAACAGATGTTCCTTTAAAGTGTACAATTAAAATCACAACTGTAAATTCAACCACAGCTAAATATTATTTCAATAAGACATTTCTATCAACCCATGTAAAAATTAATTTGACTGCGATTTAAAATTCTTATTCATCTGGAAGATAAACTTACCAATAACATTACTCATTCAGCAAATATTTATCTCAGTCTAAAAATACACTAGGGTCCCTCCTGTTCATAGCAATGCCATGAAAACATTTGCACATCAACTCATACTTTAAAAATGTAATTCTGTATTTATGAATATAACAACAAAAAAATATTGCCAGTGAAATCCACCAAGGGTTTCCAAACTGCCACAGCCCCCACAGGGGGCAGTAACTGCATCATTATTGTACTTGCATGTTTTCCCTTTCATCATCAAAAAAAGTGACCTTCCAAGCAGCTCTGAACTGTCTGCAACACTAATTATGCCAGGCAAAACAAAGTCACATAAAGTAGTATGTGCAAATCTACCTGCAGTATTTACTCCATTGGTCTTCCAGATCAGAACTGGGTCTCACTGACTCCTCCAACAAACTATAGAAACTGAAAGGTTAATAAAAGGTGAAGTAAAAACCAGTTCCTGAAAACTTACGGAAACAAGGTCCTTCCCAAAAGGCTTGATAAGGCATTTGATTGCAAGATGCTGTGGTTCTAGTTGGGTAAAGAGTAGCTTGGGAAACCTTTTTTGTGCGAAACCTGGTTTTGCAGCCAAGACTGTTTGCATTTTTGAGCAAATAATTTAGTTTTGTTATCACACGGGGCACCGTTTCCTCTTATATTCTTCTTCCATACCATGTCTTTTTATGTAACCCAGGACTAGTGTAGCCCCAGACGAGGAAAACTGCACCTCAGATTTAGCCAGAACTACAAACCTTCTTTATATATGGTCAGAGGGTATGGTGTTCACATCACTACAAAAACTGTCCAGGATTTCTGTTGCTATATGATTCTACCGGGCCCAAAGTCATAGTACTATGTGGCATAAAAAGGGTTAACATTTCCAAACAAGAGATACATTTAATATGATCAAGTTTCTACATACAAGTCAGAATCTTGACCTCTTGTAGCAAATACAGGACAGGATACAGTGAGTGAAGATCCCCAGATTATATGCCTGGATTTGGTATGAACTGGGGGTATGCATCTGTGCAAGTCCTTTGTGTCTGCCTCTTTTTACACAACTGGGATTAATGACAGTCACCTTTGGACATGTTTCCAGACCTATGGATGAATAGTGTTATTGAAGTGTTAGGTACACATTACTATTCTCCTACACTAAATCCCACTGTTTTATAAAATAGATGACATGTATGCCTGCTAAGGCATCACAAGCCATCTCATTTTCATAGTTAGGGAAATAAACAGTGGAAATCAAAGAATCTTTTAGGTTGGAAAAGACCTTTAAGATCATCGAGTCCAACCATTAACCTAACTCTACAAAGTCCACTGCTAAACCATATCCCTAAGCACCTTATCTGCATAACTTTTAAACACGTCCACCAATGGAGATTCAACCACTTCCCTGGGCAGCCTATTCCAGTGCTTGATAACCCTTTCAGTGAAGAAATTTCTCCTAATATCCAAGTAATGTACAGCAAAAGAGTCAATGATTCCTTCTGGCTCACACTTTTAAACTATTCTGAAGGAGACAGCTGTCCTTACCTTGAGTATTCAAACTAATCTGTTTCACTAAGTCTCAAAATACATTAAAGCAGTCATTTTAAGCACAGCTAACTGGAATGGATTTTAATGCATTTGGCTTCCAATTAAGAAAAGAATCTATTCACAAAGCATCTTACTACATGTTTTAGAGCAAGTATTTCAGGCAGTGTGGTTATAAAGCAGAATACCACATTGGGAAAGTGACTACAAAAGGTATAAGGTATTGCCCACATTTTCCTACTTGAGTATGTAATTTACTATATGTAAACACCTACTGAAGTCTCTCATTTTAAGAAATTAAAGTTTGAACACAAGAAGTACTGAGGATGTGTGGATCTCTACTGACTTCACACAAGAAAAGACAAGTTCAAGCCAGAAAAAAAAAGAAAAGACAAATAAAGTGTAGTTTAAGAATAGGTATACAAACAGTAGGTATAAACAGGGAATGCAAGCATCCTGTAAAAAAAACCCCAAACCAAAACCACCCAACCAACCAAAAACCAAACCACCCAAACAAAAAAAGCCTGAAAACACAACACCCCAAACCAGAACACTGCCCAAGTCCAATTAGCCTTGAAAACTTAATTAAAATTCTGTTAACTTGCCTTGAAATAAGCTTTAATGTCAAAGACTGTCACTGAATTGATTTAAAAAAGTAACAAAACCACTTAAATATAGTTTTCCTTCAATGATCTGCAGATCACAGTATTTGTAACTTAAGAACATGGAAGCTTACTGGTAAATGAAACTGAAAAAGTGCAAATCCTTCATGTAGCAGGAGAGTTGCACAGAACAAAAGGGTGAATCATGTGTTACATTCTAAAATGCTCTGTTGAGAAGGCTAAGGTGATTAATAACACCGCAAGGAAAAATCTGATTACATCCAGATTTTCATAAACGAAGAGGAAATGAAACTAAATTTGCTAGGTTTTAGTGAAGCGTGTCCTGTTCGAAGAGCACTTTGAGACATTCAGCTTTAAGCTAGAAGTACTAACATTTACATACTTAAAGAGGAAAGTGGTTACCACTTTATGAACAACAAACTCACACTGTGCAGAAATTCATTTATGGATTTCAACAGTCAGACACTCCATTATAAAGAGAGCGGTTAAAACTTGTACAGTAAGTCATCAGTGATAAGAAATAACCAATATGTGGTTTCATGTTCAAGTTTGGCTCCACAACATGTGACTTCAAGAAAGCAGAATAAATGAAGCTCAATCTCTTTTCCTTTTTTTTTTTTTTGCATCACCACAACAAAAACAAGGGAATGGCTCAAAATTTCCTATTCACAATGTCTGGATTCAACCTGTCCAATACAACAACAAAACCATTCAGATACAAATCAACCTTCCAGAGTGCTACCAACATAAAAAGACTGCATATAGCTACTTGAGTTGATAACTAGGCTATAACGCCTTGATAGAGAAGGTTTTCCATATGTCTTTAATTTAAAAACAGATCCTGTATAAGGAAATAACTCCTGAATTGTTTCTTCTATTTTTTTTTGATTGCGCTTGATTATTTAATCTCTAGCATATCTGCAAACCAGTTACCCTCAATTAAACACCCATCTTGAGAAACACAGGTTTAAAAGCAAAAGCTGTAAACCAACTTGGTTCCAAAACATGTATGAAAAATGTAGGGAGTAGCTCTGCTTCTTTTTGCTTCTGTTTATTTTTTTGATGGGCACAAGCTGGTGAAAGGCATTTTGATGCAGAATAACTCGGCCAGTTCTCAGCTGCTCATTAAAAACCCTACTGGATTCTTGAACAAGCTACAATGATTTTAGAGCCTCAGAGTATTAGGATCTTCAGCTTAGACCTTTAAATATTGAACAAACAAAAAGGATGAGAACTCTGTTATAGCTTGATTTCAATGCTGGTTTCAATACATCTACCTTACTTAGAGAATAAACATGCTCTGATCTGTTAGGTTTATCACTGCATCGTTTCAGATTCTTACTTTTCCAATTGTAACAGACAAAACCCAAAACACTTTTGCATTTTGCTCATCATTAAGCAATCAAAAGTTCAAAACATAACCCATTCTGCATCAAGTCTGTGAGGTCAGGAAGGGAAACAGCTTTGCCAAGAAAGACTGTCTTCCAAGTCATGCCAGGAGTGCAGGGGTAATGGAGAAAGATAGTTTCACATATGCAACTGCTCATGTTGGGAAGAGACAGACAAGACAGATTCACTGCTAGTATGTAGCAAAAACAGAGGAAAAGAAAATGGGAATTACACCAAGCAGTTTTACTGACACTAGTGCCGATGTCTTCAGCGTTGCAGGAGTGGAGGTGATTTTCCCTTGTTTTCCATATTGTCATCAGCCATTGCAGCCTCACAACTCGCTTCCCTGATGTCACATGTAACACAGCCCTTTAAAAAGGAACAAGAAGACGCTCATTTAAACTGTCCTTTTTATGAGTATATTTCCAAGAGTGAAATTCTGATAGCACGATCTGTTGCAGTCTCTCGAAACCTCTTGCCAATGGGCTGAAGTCTCTTCAAAAGCAGAGATCATACAGGGATCTTATTTCAGAAGCAAGTGCTTGCACCTCCAATGTATCTTGTCTCAGAAATAAATTCTTTGGTTAGTGGAACATACACCTTTGAGATAAAAAGGCACATGTCTTTCTTTAATGTGAAGGCCTTACATTTCAGCTTTATAAGAAAGCTCATTAAGGATTTGGACTGCAGACTGAACAGCAACAATACCAACCAACAAAAAAAGGCTGAAATACTCAAGTGTATTGACAGACCAGACTTTTCTTGTTCTTCAGAAATTGTACAGTATATTCTAAAGTACTAAACCAGAAATCACGTGTTTCCACTGTCAGAGATGTAAGCATTCAACAGAATTTTCTGCAAGACCACTGGACATCATTTTGCTATTTGAATCAAATAGCATGGTCCTAGCCATAATAGGACACACGAGAATTTTATCAACAAGGTATTAGGAAAACAAAGACCAGTTTTCTGGTCTTGTTCCAGAGCAAGGACACAGATGTCTCAATTTTACTGCTCAAACAGTAAGTACTGTAGCTCAGAATGACACATTTAAAAATCCCAGGACACAGAGCATGCAGTGCTTTAACAGACACCAGATTTTTCTGCTGCAGGAGTACATGAACACACCCCACTCCTCCTTGGAACCTTCCTGTACAACCGAGCATTGGAGCTCCAGGTCTTTGCAAGAATAGTTTTGTCTTGCTCGCTCTTTCTCCATAGCACCTGGGACCCCTTTAAACTGATTAGGACATTCTCTAACACATACTAATATAAATCAGAAGTAGTTTATCACAGTGCCCAAGAGTTAGATAAAAAGATCAGCCATGAGATATTAAAATTCTTAAAGAATGAATCCACCTATGAAAAGCTAGCTATTTTTGTGTTTCTCACCATATGCCTGAACCGCCTTTCTGATTATGACAGTTTTTAAGCTTGCTGAACGCACTTGCTTTCATCTTCAATAACACACAAGTGTTACATGCTATTAAATCATAGAAACAATCAACTTTGTAAGAAAAAGAGCAAAAGACCTAACACCAACAGAAAAAACATCACAAGATAGGGACTCTCAACATGACAGCATGACACTATCCCCATTCATCCAACAGTGTGACTGAAGAAACTTTGCTACAGGTGGTTCCTACATGGCATTTATGTATCTCGCAAAAAATAGAACAGAAAGACCTACATTTTGTCATTTCTTATCTGGCTAGCATACTCAGGTTCATTTCCTTTTTAAAAATAATAAACATCAGTGACCCCAGCACTGTTAAGATTGCACTGGCTGAAAGTGTTACTGCCTCTGGCTAGCCAAGGCACGAATAAGCTGCAAATTCCTTTCACAACTTCTTACTTGGGTGCTGATTTGCAGTGGGACAGTCTGGGTCCGGATCCACGTATGCACCTCTGCAAGCTCCTTCTTTTGCCCATCTGTGAACCAAGGCTGCTGCTTTTGCATGACTGTCAGCTTCTCCAGATCCTCCTTTAAAACTTCCTCTTTAATTCTGCAGATAACAGACATGTGTGAACACAGCTGTATTAGATGAAGCAAGGCAGGCACTGACTATAATCACACTGGGAGAGGCTCTTCATATCTATGGCTGAACTCTAGACAGCATCAGCCATCAAGAAGTAACTATACTTTGTTAGACCTTATTTGCTTTGTAAGCTTCTTCCAACACTGGTCTAAGTGTAAGGTGGCTTTTTTTGTTGCTGTTTTTATTGTGGTGTGTGGGTTATTTTCTGTGTGTGTGTTTTTTTGTTTTGTTTTATTACTTTGTGGTTGTGGGTTTTTTTTATTATTATTGTGGAATCTCATTACAAATTGTAAGCTTATTGCAAGAAACTGGCAAATAAGAGCAAGTATTTTTACCCCTTTATGCATTCAAAGCAGAGGACAATAATCAATCCCCTTAACGTTTCAGCAAAATGGTTACATATTACTGTATTTTAACTGATGGGGAAGTGGGGGAAAAAATAAGACAAAATGAAGTAGCGAGGGCTTCAAGTGCATATATATTAACAATACAACTTCTTGAAATTTCATTGGTATGTGTACCGTTTCTATGGTCTCTTTTTTAATTCTACAGTTCTATGCACAATTCCAAAGAATACATCAGAAATTGTTCATGTTTTCCAACCTGTTTGGCATTTGGTAAGTCATTAGAACTCGCTCAGGTGTGTGATCCATCATCACCCAGGCTGACTCATCTTTGGATTTATGAGCTGTCCCTTTTTCTTCTACTTCCTGATTCTCCTCTCCTTTGGAAGCTTCAGAAGAATCATTACTGGCAAAATACATGCTGCTTTTCCCACTACCTGCAGAG
>JAAGNO010022885.1:0-107914 GCA_033439905.1 Ceryle rudis | reverse complement strand
CAGAAGAGGAGACTGGGGGGTAACCTCATTAATGTTTATAAATATGTAAAGGGTGAGTGTCAGGAGGATGGAGCCAGCCTCTTCTCAGTCTCAGTCAATGACAGGACAAGGGGCAATGGGTGCAAGCTGGAGCATAGGAGGTTCCACATAAATATGAGAAAAAACTTTTTCATGGTGAGAATAACAGAACACTGGATCGGGCTGCCCAGAGGGGTTGTGGGTGTCTCTTTCTCTGGTGGCATTCAAAACCCACCTGGACGCATTCCTGTCTGACCTGCTCTAGGTGGTCCTGCTCCGGTAGGGGAATTGGACCAGATGATCTTCCCAGGTCCCTTCCAATCCCTATCATTCTGTGATTTTGTGATTCTGTGATTGATTACAGACTGTTGTCATGTTGGGCGAGTTGCTGTAGAAACAAAGAAAGAGGAGGTACTTCTGATCTCATACTTCAAATGAGATATTGGAGGAATACAGACATCTGGGAGAGATAGAAGTTGACATTTAGGCCATGACTGGGAAACAGTAGGTAAAAGAGCATAAACAGAGAAGATCCTCGAAAGTAAATACTTCTGTTAGATACAGTTGTGACAGATGAATCAAAGGATGGCTGTACAGTGGAGGGCCAGAGAGGCTTTTAGGATGATATGAGAATCACTGCTGTTCTCCAACTTTATCCATTCAGGATCTGATCATGCCAATCTTTTCTGCCTTTTGAATCAAGGGAAATCAGTGGGAATTCAGTCTCGGGGGGTGTTGCAACACTGTGCCCTGAGGAGAAGTATATTTTATACTCCATCCAAATTAGTTTGAATTAGTATTGTCTGGCAGTAGATAACAATAGCTGACAATGCAATCACTGTCACTTACTGCTGAGGATACAGCATGAAAACTCTGTCATTGGACAAGATATTTCACATCTTGCTCCTGTTGCGAAAGGCTGATTTCAACATTAGCAAATTCAGCAAATCCATTTCCCCAGGTTTAAATGCAAGGTCTCTCAGTGTGAGTACAGAGGAAACCAGCTTGATAACCTTATTCACAACCTTGAAACCCAAAGGGATAGTTCAATGTTACCAAAGGACACCTGAATCCTGAAGCTGTATATTGAAGTGCTTACATTAAAATGCAGCTCTGCCATCAGGTTTCTCTAGATGGTTGTTCTGGGATTCATACATGGATAGCGAAACATATAAAAGAAAGAAGAACATCACAAATGAAGCTTGCTTATTAGTCATCATAGAGGGAAGATGAAGTCAACAATTAAACTTCACTGCATCACAATTCTTTCCTGAGTTGCTGTCACAGAGGTTTCAGCACAGTGAGAGATGAGAAATCCTCCATGCTCAGCTCAAATGCTGCGTTGCGTTAGCATCATTATGTGCTGTAGTTAAGCATTTTGTTAACTTCACTACTGACAGACAAAACATTTTTTTCAGGTAAGTACAACGGGTAAATACAGCACAGCTTTAAGACTGTGGGAAAATACAGTCATTAAGCTATTTTAATAGGGGAAAAAGAGAACCATTATTTGTTGTCATTATGCACTGTTTCCTAATTAAGTTCATCAGGTGATAAAAAGTAATAAGTTAATTTAGTTTTTTTATTGTTCTGCCTGAAATCCTCAGAGAATCTTAGGGAAGTAATTCTTCTCCCTTTTGTTCCTTTCCTCTTTCTACAGCATTGTACATTAAGGACCAAATATGAAGCTGATAACAAGTGCTAGGTGTTTTTCATAGATACAGTGTTGATTTCTGTCCTAAATTTGCAAACATCAAGGCCACAGGCATTCCTTGGAGTCAGGAAAGTCTTCATGCAGCTGTGCTCTATCTACCCCCACCTAACTTCAAACTTTGTGTACAACCTATCTTTATACAGGAAACAGTTACTAAAAGTTGTGCTGCTGTTGCCATATATTCATGCTCAATAACATCTGGGAGTCCAGGCTACTGTCTCCTCATTGTTCCTTTCTGAAGCTGGGGACAAAGGTTTTGAACACTGGACATTTTCTGTTTGTTCCAAGATCAGTGAATGGAGGACATTTTAACGTCACTTTCTTCTCAGTTTTCCTGTTTCTTCATCCATAAAGTACTTTTCCAACTCCAGATGAAATGCTGTGCATAATGACAGTAGTTACCAACTACGTCTGAAAATACTGTTACAGAAAGGTATGGCACTGTAAGTTATGTACCTGTGGTTTGATTCATAGACACAGGACCTGTGCATTAACCTACCTCTTTTCTGCTTGAATTTCCCTGTGAATAAAGTGAGGGGGAGGATTACATGTTTGAGTCCCAGAAGGGGAGATATGAGAGTTACTGTGTTGGAGTTGTTTTAAGAGCCTCTAAGAAGGAAGAAGTTCAAGCCCAGGCTGACATGAAATCCAAAGGCAGAAGGCCATCTCCTCAGATGGTTTAAATCATTGTGCAGCAGAACTGTATCAGTAGTTTGCTGGCATGTTCTACCCCCTTTTTAGAGAAATGTGTTTTAAATACTCCACTATTACTGTGGTTTGATTAATGAAATTCCAATTGAAAATGAAACACACATTTATTTACAGAATATGGCCTGTGCACTACTAAGGAACATGTTACGGTAGTAGTACAACTTAAAGAAAGCTACAAAAGTGTTTTCAGATCTTCTCATGTTTTGATTCAATCAACTATAGAAGTACAAAGAGTGTTTACGGATGTGTAATTGAAACAGCTATATACACTTGGATGAGTAGTAAATTCTGATGAGCTTTTTTTGGTTCTGTTATTTAAAGTATTTATAGAACCCATTTGCATTTAGCCAGATGATTCTAGGAATTTTCTTTGTGTATTGAAATGCCAATTCTAAATCACAAATACATATTGGAGTAATAACATACAGTGCTTTTTTCTTAATGATTTTTCATTTTGTGGTTGAGCCAAGTATCTATATGGGTTAAAATCTATAATTCCCAGAACTGATAGACAATTCAAAAGGCTTAACAGACTTCATGCATCGCTTGCTATTGAAACTGTATATCTAGAGGAAAACTAATATATTGACCTTAGAAGGCCATTTACTGTTATTTGAAATAAAACCATTGCTTATAAGTCTATGGAGTGTTTATTTTGATGGTTAAAAGGGAAACACAAATCCTGTGAACATTTGGATTTTTTGGGAAGCCCATTTTCTGATCCCAGAACAGCCTTTGTGTTTGATCTAGAGCTGAGTATTAGTTCCAGTATTAGTGAAAAAACACTTATTGTTCCTGTGGTTATATCTATTCCCTGTAGCATGCCAGTACCTAACCATTTCAGAGGTTTTCTTTTATTTTGATCTGCATGTGTAATACAACTTTTGAAATGAAGAATGGAAGTTCTTCATATTTCCCACAGTTATAAACCTTTTTTTTTTTTTTTTTTTTTTATTCAGCACTGATTGTAAATGCACTTAAGTCCTTTAACAGTCTCATTCCATTTGTCTAAAGTGATTGGACACTTCTTAGGGCACCTTGGGGCAAAGAATAGGAAGGGCAGTGATGCGTTTTTATATCTCCAAGATACTTCTCCAGTATATAAAACAATCACTTCACTTGGTGGTGAGGTATTTAAACTCCGCATAACAATTGCACATCACAAGGAGAATATAAAAAGCATTGAGAGCTCCAACAGCTACAATAAATGTTTAAGTACCAAACATAATCTAAGGCTGGGGAATCTTAAATGTGTTATGACTATTTGATCAAATATTATTGGGTTAACTTTATCCATCAAAACAAATTAGGAGTCAGTGATCCTAGTTACAACATAACTAGGGGCAATAGAACAAAAATAGGCACAAGCAAATGATGGAAAATGTTTTCTAAGAGTGAACTTTAATAAATAAGGAAATAACATCCCTACGGAAATTTTGGAAGCTTTCTTCTTTGGTACTTTAAAGTGCACTAGGCTACACATTAATAAATTTGACATCCTGCAGATTACCCACATGCTCTTTCCTTTCTCTAGCTTGTTTGGTTGTATAAAACGTTGTTTGGATTTTGAGAGTATAAACCTAATTAGAAGAATATTTAACTTTAAATAGCCAAGATTTGGATATAGCTTGTATTCAAAGAATTGTACTTAGAATTACTGTTCAAAAGCAAGCAAAAATAGCATGTAGAAGAAGGAAAAGAAAAAACTTCATTCCTTCACCTACAAAAGAGGTGTCCCATACTGTCTTAGGACATCTCTGGGTGGGGGAAAAAAAGGTTTTTCAAGGTAAAGCCTGTTATCCAAGAACGACCTCTAAAAATGTGGCTCAAAAGCATCCTTGCTACCAGTAACAAAATCAAATGCTGATGTTAGGTCTAAAAGAACTAAACAACCTTGCAGGAATAGGATTAAATGAAATTTGATGCATACTCTGGCTGATGGTGAGCCTGAAACGAGAGAACTGAAGAGCTTAGAAGACACCAGCATTGCCCTGTTGTAACTTTCACAGCTCTGAAACTGAATGAGAGATACAATCATTAGTAAGATATCCAAGGACAAGAGAGAATTTCTAATGAATGCTCACATGATGGGATCTGGTGCTTTCCGGCAGTGAAGTTTGTGTAAGAAAATAGTAGATATTGGCCTGGTTTTGAGGCCAAATATCAGAGAAGTATTTAAATACATTCTTACCTTTAAGCAAACACTGATGTGTTTGCCTGAAAGGTACACTTTTCATGACTGGAATAATTCCTTACCTGATGTCTAAGATAGAAAGCGTCAGAACATAATCACTGGTTCATTTAAAGGCACAATGGTAAACATTTGACTCAAGGGACAGTTAAGGTCACCCATATATTATTGTCTTAGACAGTAGATGGGTCCTATTAATTCTTCTTCAGTAAATGTCCTCATCATAAAATATCTGTTTGCATCAGTTCACTAGCACAGTAAGTGGCTTTCTTCACCACCATCCACAGGAAATTTTCATTAATTTATGTACACTGATTCCCCACTGAAGTGTAACTTAATCTTATTATTTCCTGAAGGAGGTTATGTTTAGTTTCCATACGGACAACACAGCATATGCATCCAATTTTTCTTTTCAGAGGGATCTCTGAAAGGGAGAGAGAATAATTATTTTAAGGAAACCTGTTAAAAAGGAGAAATCACTTTGGGTTGTTTTGGTTGGGTTTTGGTGTTTGTTTCTTTTTTTTGGGTTTTTTTTCTGTTTCGATACATTTTTATATGTGGTGACTTTTGATTCTGTTGATATTTATAATTATCCTCTTGGTGGGCAAGAAAAGCTTTCAAGAATTAAAAATACTGGTGCTGTAATATATGCTCTCTGAGGGAATTTCCTCAGCTGCACTAGTAAGAGTTAGGTGGTGGAAGGCAAGCTATTAGGAGAAGAATAAACACACATCCTAAAGTACTGCTCTCCATTTATCTTTCTGATGTCCATAGTTAAATCACAGTGGCAGGTAAACCTGCTGTGGGACATCTTAGCGGAGAGAAAAAACAATATGTGCAGAGCTAAAAGCAGAATATGATTGTCTTAGGTCAGAGGATAAATCAGTGGTGGCCCAAAGTCAGGCCTCCCCCTACTTATTTGTCCCCAAGCCCAGTTTGCTGTGTGTGAGACAGTCACATGGACTAGTTTTGGTGGGTGAAACCTCATCCAGAGTAGTATGGCTTTTCATCTGGAAAATACAGAGAGAGATTTGTTGGAAAAGCATATTTGGCAGTAAGCCATAGTACATACAACTGATGCAGTGGCGAGGATGTGATTGCTTTGCCCTTCTCCAAACAGTCTAAAGAATTGTGTTTCTGAAAAAGTGTGGCCTGTGTGTATTTGATTAGATGAGTTTTTGTGATGGTAAACAACAGCATAAGCTTATTTTTCACATTACTTGTTTCATGAGGCTTCTGGTTATTTCATATAAGCAGCAAAAAGATATTTCCTGGAGTTCTTTGGAGTGTTAAATATGTATGACCCCAAATCTCAATTGCCTTGCAATGTGCATATTTACAAACACACAAAACACTGGAACTGAAAAAAACAGTATGTCTTTGTGTTTGATCCAAGGTGTCAAGTGGTATAAAAACCTCTCAGATTGACACATCAGCTCTGGATGATGCTGTGTGGGTTGGGGAGGTCAGCTGTAGATATCAGTGCTGAAAAATTTTTGAAAATGACTTTTGACCGAGCTGATGTAAATGTACGCATTGCTTGGCAATTTGTTGTTCATAAATTGCTTGCAAATGTAATTCTATTTTGTGTTTGGGAATTATCTGCAAGTGGACTCTGAATTTTATATGATTTCTCGTTTGTCAGCACTAGGATGTGATCTCCTTTTGCCAGTCGGTTTCAGAAACTGTCCTTGCATATGCAGAGTTCATTAACTGTTAATTCTCAGTATGCAGTCAGCCATGGAGGCCACGTGATGGTGTGCATAATGTTTATCCTCCCTTATTGGGGAACTAAGATTTCGCCAAGCCACAGTGGAGACATTCATAGAGATTTCAAGAAGACAGATAGAAAAATATTAACCTTCAGCCTTCTGCAAAAGTATCTTGTAAGACTTTCAGCATTGGAGTGGGCAAATGCATCTTGTGTGAATGCTGTTTTGAGGAAACTAGAAAGAATAACCTTAAAAAGCATAACCAAATCAAGTTAAGAGTTTTTATTCAGTTCTTTGCAAATAGATTTAGAAATAGTTTTCTACTTCTGTTATACCAGTTTTTTCTTTGTCATTCTATAGAAGATACAGAAGATAAGAGTTTTAACAAATTTGTGTGAACTTATATTTTGATAATTTCATATATCTCTTGATATATGAAGAATGAAAAAAATGCAAGATATAGGGGGTTTTATTAATAATTTTGACTGATTTTGACAAAAACAGTCATAAAATATAAAGCATGTTGCAAGCCTCAAAAGTATTGTAATAATGTATTTTAGCTGCTGAAGGAAAATATAAAATTGGTCCAAACTCTTTCTCCTTTTCCCATCTCTGTAGAGTTTAGTTTCAGTATGCACTGGAGTAAAAAAGAAAAACATTATTACGGAGGCCAGAGGTGTGGTGGCTGTTAGTAGATGGGTAAAGAGGATAAAATTCTGAATTCTTTGGACTCATAACCACAGTCCCATTGACTTTAGAGGATCAGGCTTTCATTTGAGACTAGTTATATCAGCACTGATAAAAGTACTTAATACATGCAACAGTAAATATGCTCCTGTAGGACTGGAACCTAAACCAACTACTTAAATTTAGGATAAAATCGTAAGAAGATCTAGATTTTTAAAATTCTATGTAACATGGCAAACTTCAATGAGCTAGGCCTACATTCTGACTTGTACTTAAATCTGGAACTTAAGACTTGTGTTTCATTATCAAAAGTATCTATTTGTGATTTAGTTAAGAGTGCAACGATTAGATTTTCTAAAACAAGAAGCTGGTTTTGATTTGGTAGCAGCGCAAACTTGTCTCAAGCTACTAACTTTTAATTTACTGGTATTCTTAGCAGTGAAAAAAGATTGAAGAAGGCTTGGTTAGAGAAAAATGAAAAAATATTTTTTTTATCCTAAAATTCTTCAGGAGTATTCATTTTCATAGGGAAAACACAGTCTTATAAGAGAGGGATTTTCTATTGAAAAAAAATAATACATTTTATGATATAATTTTCAGTTCAGCTGTTTTATTTAGCCTATGGAATTACAAAACCCTAAAGAAATCAGTGAAAGCTATACAGTGCATGTGTCTCTGTGTGTGTGCATGTGTAAAGGAAAAAAAAACATGAAAGGAAGGGAACGAGCCAAAGCAGAGAAGTAGAAAACATTCTGATGGACCTAATTTAATTGTATGTCATATTTTTATTTTGAAGTTCATTTACAAGTGCTGACATTTCACTATGAGGAGCCACGAATATAGGATCTGCCACAAATGAGAACATTTTTTTAACTAACTTTAGCTGTTGGATTATAATTTGTTAAAACAAACAATAGCTTACTGCATTACAGTTGAATGCAAAGATATTACTGTAGTCAGCTAAAATCAAATAATCTTTTAGTTTCTATTCTCTCCAAACTAAGCTAAACAGGGGTGTCATAAAATGACAAATTACAGGATGAACGTAAGAGCAGTGCCTTCAAAAATACAATAGTTATACAAGCCATCTATTGTTAATGAAGAATATAATGCAATTTGTCTGTCTGTAATACAATTATGCAAATCAAAGATGGAACTATCCTGAAATCTCTCTACATTCCAAGTGATTAAAATGAGATAATTTATCAAAAAGAATATTACTGATCATGTTTATGTGTTGCACATTAATCCTATTACAATTATGTATCTTTCTCCTAATGTAATGGATTTGTGCAATCTAACAGAAAATGACTTTTGTACTTCTCACAATTACAAAAATATTCAAAGCATATCCATTGCTCCATAATAGCACATGCCTAAGACTGTACAATAAACCTATTAAAACAAACAAAGCTTATGAATATAACCTTCATACCAATAAAGACAATGCTAAATTCAATTTTATTGCCCTCATTATTTCAACAACTTCATATATAATAAACACGGTGAGTAAATTACCTTAACCTTCATTAGAAAGAAGGAAAATCTAAAAAAGTGTGATACAGAATTTGAGAATTGGTTACATTGATGGCAGGCATGTAGAATGTGATAAAGTCTTGTAAACCAACATATTAAGTGGCAATCCATGCTCTTCCAGTCCAAAGGTCTCCCTAAATCTCAGCAATTTGATAGATATCATTTTAATATATGACAAGTCAATTCTTAAAGTGACAGCATCTTTCTATTTATGCAGCAAGGCTTGTGGAAATGTCATGAGGTACACGTGGACATTCTTCATTGCACATGGAAATATAACATTAGGCTTAAAAATTCCCTAGACAGAGCTATATTCATAAAAGTAATGGTTCTACCTTAAAAAACTAGAAGATGCAAAGAAAAAGGCAGCATATTCTACTGCAAAACTAACACTGTACATGTGCATTATAACAGTCACTAGGTAAATGATCACATTCTCAAGAAACATCATAATATTACTTTTTTTCTGCACCCAAAATCTGCACAAATGGATTATTGTATAATATTTATCCCTATTATTGTATATTTTCACCGATTTCCTTTCTAGTGTTCAGCCCATCTTTCTTGACCTAGGCTTACTGCACTCTTTTCATCCATAAAAGACTCCATTAGCTTCCTCAGTATGCAGTCACAATGTACTGTGCTTTTTTTCTTCTGACAGGTAGGTGCTTCTTAGATGCAGTTTAGAGATTGAGTTAGCTGGCTGCAGGACTGATGTACCTACACACACACCCCCTGCTAACCCTCTTGTTGACACTTCCCAGTGTGTAAATCAGACTACATTACCCAGTTCATTGGTTTATTCCTCTTTCTTTGAAAGAATTTTTCTTCTTAAGCCAATATATTCTGCATATTAGAAAAAAGATATATGGTAAAAGAATAAGAAAAAAGCAAAAAAAAAAGAGATGGTGCTCACATACAATAAGCCTTGTATGACATGGTCCTAGCCCACTGTAGACTAAAATGTTACTCCTGACACTTCTTATGGATGCAACATTCAGCAGTTCATGGGAGAGCTGGCTGCATTTGCTTAAAACTAATTCTTGCCCTCTCTAACCCTTGCACTGTTTTCTGAAGGCTGATCTCTTAGGTTGTTCCAGAGTGGCTTCCTTAATTGATACCAACCTCAAAGGACAGCACATCCCATCTGCGCTCACCTTGATACCCAAAGTGACAATTTTTTTCTTTCTGCCATACCTGCTTTCCTTCAGTCTTGCAGGAGAACGTTTTGCAGTCTGGAAGCACCTGACCAACTCGGCAGTTGTCAGGAGCTGTTGTTCTTGTCAAATGATCTTCATTGCAATAACTGAAATGGATTTTAATGTTGCATTTTACTAACTGCATGGTAAAAGCATGCTGTTCTATACTGGAGAACTAGATCTAATGTACAAGACATAATTCTTTGGTAAATACAAAAGTGTATTAACTGCTCTACAAACCTCTAAATCTGCCCCTCCTGTTGCAGCTACAGTATCATGTTCAAAAGGATTTTATTTCCCAAACTTTTCCTCTGTTCTGACTGTGGCTGGGATAACATGATCTCATGGGTAGAAATCACCTTCTAAGACTTGCTGGCACAGGTCTCTGGTTTCAGCTTCCGAGAGAACCTTTGGGTCTGTATGGCATTTGTAATATACATGTTTCTTTACCCTGTGTCTAAGTGGCTTAACATAGTTTTTAACAACTGTTTGTCAAAGCTGTCTACTACAAACTTAACAAACCTCCTGTGCTTTGCAGAACAGAAACACAGTAAGCCTGGTTTTAGCTAATGCTTGGCAGGGGCAGAACCTGTCCTCTCACGTGGTTTAATATCTGTCCATACAGTGTTACTTGAAACTAAACTGAGATACTGCTGCAGCTTTTTAAGAACCATCTCTTTCTTTGATTCTGTGTCTCTTTAGAACACACATATACTCGAAGACAACCGATGGATAACAAATATACAGGCTGCTGCTTCTGGTAACAGTAAGAGCAAAGCTCTTTTATCAGACGAGAACTAGGTCAGAAATAGCCATATTTGGCACTTGGAGAAGTTAACACTTCTATATGTCCTGGGTAACTATTAATTCAACCAGCCACGTATGACATGTGCAGACATAAATTTCAGTTACCTTCAAGTAACTAGCCAAAGCAACCTCATCAGCCTCAGAGACTTTACATCCCCATAAAACCCATGTAAGATGGGGTGACAGCTGGCCCTAAGGATCTCCTGTGCACTGGTACAACCCCATTGACTTTGTTCTTTAGTGTTCATCATGACAATGTTGGTCATTTGGACTCCTGCTTGTCAAATGCTTTCCACACATTTCTGCTTTCCTTAAATAAATTGAAGCTTACCAAGGTTTTGGACTGAGCTGCTCATCAAACAGAATATTCTGTGGTTCCTAACCTTGTATTTCTCTGTAGAAATCCCTCTTTCCTGGCTGAGCTGGTCAGAGAGCTTCTGCTCAGCCCTAACAAGAGTAACAGAACATAGGCGACTGAGGTGCTTCATTGGGTATAAGAGCTATTGCTTGCTAATACCACTTAAAAACTGATTGCAAAAATTTTAATTAGCAACAAAAATAAAGCAGGTGTCCCCTGCGTGATTTACATCCCAGTCTAAGATGGTCAGTTGAGTCCTGAGCAGAGGAAGGGGAAAAAGCAATGGGGGCTTATTAACTTACACTTACTTCTAACTTCTCTGCATTTTTTATTGACTACCTTTAAACCTGCCCTTATCTCTCTCTGTGACTTGCTTCCTAGAAAATGAAAGTTAGTACTGCATTATTCCACAGATTTCCACAGCAGTAGTGAGATGCTTGGCTAGAACAGCAAGGGAAGACATCTAGCTATCTCATTTTTGCATACAGTCTAATTTCCCTGAAATAGCTTAGCTCACCTAGTAGATAGAGACTGGTAGCCCAGCTGGTTGTGACAACACACTGAGCTATTGTGCTCTTTGTTTATTACACCCTTGACTGTCTGTACGCTGTGCTAGTGTGCGAACACACGTTCTGGAGAAAAGCATCACCAATTTTCCATACCATCTGAGAAACTCAATTGGCAGAACTGTGTGACAAATCAGAGCAGATTAAAGTCAAACTGGTCACATTCTGCCATATTGACATTTGCACAAAAATCCTGTGGCATTGCAGGGTCCAAAATAAGGTAGAATTTGGATCATAGTCACAATACTCAGATGCAAGAAAGAACTCCCCAGTGTTAAAGACAAGGAAAGACTCATTTTTTGAGCAGAATGAGGCTGGCTGGCTCCTGGGGCTTTTCTGCTCTGTTGAGGTTGTAATTACAGCCTCTCAAAGCTTGCGTGACATTGATAATTTGAGAGAAAATGGGACACTGATATCTGTAAGAACACTCAGGGTTGGGATTTTGATTACAAACTCCACATATCAGCTAATCAAACCTGTGAATATTAAAGATATTTAGTAGCTTTATATACGTCATTATAGAAATTGTTCAAAAACCAAAGATGGGAAGATGTAAATGTCAGCTATTAAGAAAAATTTAAAGAGGTTAGTCAGATCTTAAGATACCCGAAAGTCAAATTGACCATCAAACTCTGGCATGAAGTTATGAAATTGGAATTATTCAACACTTTTCAAAGTGGAACTTTTTTCTAAATATCTCCTACCTACAGAGGAATCTTTGTACGTTCAATGGTGCCCTCCACTTAAGATATAGATTCTGTGATTTGATACTTCCCATTTAATTTCACATGGCTTTTTATCATGAAAAGAAACAGTTCTTTGCCTTACTGGTTTTGATATTGGGTGATTCTTTTGACATTTGGGAAGCTATATGTGATACCTGTTAGGATAAAAGAGGAAAACATGCCATAAATATCTATAGAAAATAGTTATTTGTTTATGGTTTGTGTCAGCTTAATTGTGTGGAAAATAACTGTCAAAGTGTATACTCATCCTACCCACATCAACCCAGAATGGTGCCTTTCACCTTGTAGTAACCACATAGTTCCCGGTGAAATTGGAGAGGTGCCACATATGAGAGCTGCAGGAGAATAAAAAACACATCCTAGGCATACCTGTCTGAATCTATCCATCACTCTTGGTCAGCTCTCCAGGTGCCCTCCCTTTTGGGGGTATCTGGGTTCATACAATGGATTTAGTCCTGCAGGCTGCTGAACATCTTCTGTAATGTGCCCTTTAATGCCAGGGTCTTTGGATGCTCATTTGACTGAATCAGGTAATGGTCCATGTGTCAAGTATTCTTATGGGAATGAAGAGCCCTTGTCTTAGCCTTTAGCTCTGTCCTTTCTCCATCCCAGGAGATTAATGCCAGCTTTTTCTCAGCATTAGGGGGAGATAAGCTTAATGAGCACCTTACCACACCAGACCTTAGGGCTTCATTTTGTTGCACTGCTAAGCTTTTTAAATAGCTTAAAAGAGACTAGCAGAGGTTTCTTTCCCCTTGCATGTGATAATACCCCACAGCAGGAACCACAGGAGAAAGCTAAGTATTTAAAAATGTTGTTCTGAAAAGGTCTCCAGTTTGGGAGGCCTCTGAAATCATCTCTTGTTATGGATAAGCACTCCCTTGTTGAGATGCCAAGCATCCTTTGACATCACCTGTATTCTGGGTCTGTGGATAGAAATTAAGATGTTGGTATTTATCTTGCTGTATCTAATTTACAGAAAGCTTGTTGTCAAACTTTCCATGCCCAAGAAATGTCATTGCAGGGATATGGTGTCCAAATGGAGGTGGAGACAAGGAGAGAAGACAGGAGAATTAAAACCAGGTTTTATCTGATACGGATCAAAATCGAACAGATCTTCTTTATTTATTTCCTCTTGAGACTCTCTTAGCAGCAAGGTGTAAGCATTAAATATACAGGAGATAGCAAGCAGAGGAAAAAAAGTAAAAGAGTTAAATGATAGCATGGATCAGTATTTTAGTGTATTCCCTCTACAATCTAATAGATACAAATAGAAAAGGCCAGGCACAACATAAATATTTCCTATTATGGATAAACTAAAGTCACAATGGAATCTGTCATGCTTGTGATATGAGAGATGGACAATATTGCTGAGCTCTTGCCATGCTGGCACTTGAATACAGTTTATATTTTGTTTATGGAGAAACCTTTTTTCCCCTCCCGTCTCTCTCTCTTTTTTTTTTTTTTTTTTTTGGCCCAGCATGTGTAATTCTTCTTCATGGAAGCTCGAATTGGCTGTGGAGCAGCTCAATATTCCATTTATTTTATTTATAAAATAAATTCAAAGCCTGAAAAGATGAAGTAATTGACTTACTGGGATGACAGTTAAACCCACTAAATTTAATCTTATCCTCTCAAGTACAACATATCGCGCTTACAAATTATCACCCTGCACCAGACAGGCCTGCTCTCTTCACCTAATCCAAATGGAAATGAAGGCCTCTGTTATTGTATTATCTGACTTTACTATCAGCATTAATCCGGCTTAACTCACTTAATGATGCCACTTGTGGCACTATGAAGGCAGCAAAGAAGTCTATAAACTACTTCCATTAAAATGCAAATCTGGCCCACAGAGAAAATAAGTGACACAAAAGTAGGAGAATTCGGCCATACACTGTATTAGCCTCTTGCCGCACAGAACTGATACAAGTATAATAACTGATGCTGTGATTATTATTCTAGCTGTGGATTTCCAATGAAAGGAAGCCAGTCTACCACAGAACGTCACAAAAGTGCTTCAACAAGCCAGGGTATTTAATTTCTGAAGAGATTTATATTTTTTGTTGTCAGGAAATGAACAAATACTTATCAATGTAAAAACTGCTATCTTAAATCTTCCTGCCAGGTTTTTCATACTGATATTATTTGCACCCTATAACACAGGAAATGAAAATCTTCTGTGCCTTTCACATCTCCACTGTATCTTAAAATCCTTTAGTAACAGACTTGCTTCTTTTTTTAACCCCCCTCTGTAAACATAAAAGAAAACTTTTATGGATTAAGTATAGGGAATTACTAATGCCAAAATCCCAACCTCAAATTCCTTCTCCTGAACATTTCTGTTTGCTGTTAATTTAATTATTTTTTAAAGGGAACTATAACATATGTTTTATGGAAATGCTTGACTTAATTTTAGTGTAAAGCTACTCACGTTTAACTCTACCCATCTCCTTCCTTACACACACACACGCGCACTTGTGTAACCTGACTGGCCACCCCTTTGTGTGAAATATCATTAATGCAAAAGCCTTCATTACTATGAAAGAAATCCTACTAAAAACACTAGGATTTGAGTTTCTTCCAATCTCTCTTGAGTTCAATAGCATCATCTGCCTCAGTAACCCTAAGACTTCATTTCTGGCTTTGGCACAGAGACAACATACAGATCTACAGGGAGACATAGGCACAGAGCCCCTGCTGCTTAAATCAACATTTTTCTATGGGCTTTGATAGCAAAATGTAAATGCAAGAATTTGGTCCAGCATGTTTTATGTACAGGGTGATAGATGTGTGATGTCCCTTCACTTTTCCTTGGAAAGCTTATTACTGATAATATTACAAATTAGAGATGGGGCCAAGCTATGCAATTGGGATTCATGTTTTGGTCTCGCGCATGGGAATTTGATTTAGCTCAGTGTGCTGTGAGGAGTAGCAATGAGATTCAGGTTTGCATCGAAGTTTGGATGGTGAATCCCCTTCGAGGCTGAAGAATGTTTTGATCTGGAGCCCTGGTGTGATCGCTGACAAAGACCTATTCTCTCTCATCCCCACCCACATGCTTACCCTACCCCAAGCATGACTTGTTATTGGGATGGCCATTCAGCAGCACATGATTTTACTCTGATGATACATTGCTGAAATACTGTTAAATTGGCTTTTCTCTCACCTTAGGCCCTCTCAAGTGTGATCTGATTGCAGCAGATGCCGGATCTACTATAACATTTCCGTCCAGGATACTCATTGCTGACCTTAGTGTCACCAGTGTTTCAGCAGCGGGCTGTTCAATGCAGATGAAAATATCCAGTTTCAGCCTAGAGCCGTGCTCTGTGTGTTTACAGCAAAGGGAGTTTCTACTTAAAAGAGGACGACAGCTCTGCAGACTTCAGCAGTTTCTCTTTGTAGCCGTTCATGGACACTGGGAATTTTTGCTGCTTACAGGGTGAAGTTAACCCCTAAGCACAGCAGAACTGGAAGTCATGTCATGGCCAGACATGCAAAGCTACATACACACTACTCATCTGATGGGTTTTGGACCATTCCTAAAATGTAGAGCATGAGGGCATGCTATTAGAGAGCCCCAGAACTGCTGGCAGGGGCACTGCTCTTCACCATCACGCAGCCACACAATCCATCCTTGGCACCTATGGATTTTCAGTCCCTGGACCAAATCCCTAGCTGGTGTCAGACAGTGTTGGCAAATGATTTACTGAGCTTTACTCAGGGCTTGTTAGGAGGAAATTAATTACCTGATTTACAGGAGTAGTGCCTCAACTCCAGTGCAACTTGGTCTGAGGCCTTTACCTTCTGAGATCTGAAATGCTCTGTGTAAAAGCTCTGTACCAGCTAGGTATTTTTTTTACTGCTACACAAGAAAACTTCACTAGTTTAGCTTGAATTACCACTTTAAAACGTTGGAACTACTGAACTACATCTCAGCATGAATACTTTTATTTATATTTAAATTGGGATTGTTTCAGTTTAGCTGAATGTACTAAGAATTAGTTTAACCTAAACAAATTAACAGACATTTCCAAAGGTGCAGAGATTTTTAGCGATATACAGAAATCTATGAAACCTAAACTGCCAGGAATTGTCCTTTTTAAAAATTATAACACTGTAAGTGATACAGGACTGGATTCTCATATTCTGCATTTTGTTTTCTTTGCCTCTTCCATGCATCTGTAACATCTTCAAGCAGTCATCGTACAGTTATAAAAGTTATACTTTTCCAGAAAATGGTGGGGTGTTGGACTGGATGACCTTCCGGACAAGTTATTCTGTGGTTTTACCTGTTCTAGTGAATCAAACCAAATACTTAGATATCTAATAAAATATTGCCTTGTATCCTGGATGATACTAAATATTTAACATTCCGTGTCCTAGGAAAAATGGCTGTATACATTGAATAAATAACACACTGCAATACTCTTCATACACCACAATGTAGTATGCAGTAAATCTTATCAAATGATATTCACAGGAAACAGAAATTTTAGGTGTACATACAAAAAATGGTCATGCAGACCAAATCATACCTAATTTTTATATCCAATTATCAATTAAGTCTGCATATGATTTATGCTACTCACAGATGAAGAATGATCAAACAAGTACCTTTTTTGTTGTTTTATTATCATCGATGCACATGTGATGATCTAGATATATATTTTTATACAGTTGCTAATAGAATTGCTAATATATTTATGGGACACAATTAAAATGGACACAATTGAGGTCTTTTTAAGGTCTGAAACAGAAGCATCAAACCAACTAAATATCAGGTGGTAATTAACTTTAATTTAAATATGCTAATAAATTAGATTATTAGATATAATCTAATTCTCACCTGTGGAACAATTAGGCTTAGTGGGAACTGAGAAATAAGAAAATGAATAATATACCATAAAAGCAGCCTCTCTGCTGAGATTGGATTTTTTTCTGTCTCTTTACAGTGCCTCTTTTCTGTCTCTTTATATGACAGTGTCTCCTTTTCTGTCTCTTTCAGTGACTGCATCAGTGGACAAGGGATGACCTATGGATGTGATCTACCTGGATTTCTGCAAGGCCTTTGACATGGTCCCCTACAACATCCTACTCACCAAGTTGGAGAGATATGGATTTGATGGGTGGACTGTTCAGTGGATAAGGAATTGGCTGTATGGACACATCCAGAGAGTAGTGGTCAATGGCTCAAAGTCCAGATGGAGAGCAGTGACAAGTGGTGTCTCTCAGGGGTCCATATTGGGACCTGTCTTGTTTAATATCAAGATTATCAATGACATAGACAGCAGGATTGAGTGCACCATCAGCAAGTTTGCGGATGACACCAAGCTGAGTGGTGTTATCAATACACCAGAGGGACGGGATGTCATCCAGAAGGACCTAGACAAGCTGGAGGGATGGGCCCAGGTGAACCTCATGCGGTTCAACAAGGCCAAGTGCAGGGTCCTGCACCTGGGCCGGAACAATCCCCACTATCAATAGAGGCTGGGGGAGGAGGTGATAGAGAGCAGCCCTGCAGAAAAGGACCTGGGGGTGCTGATAGATGAGAAGCTGGTCATGAGCAGCCAGTGTGTGCTTGCAGCCCAGAAGGCCAATCACATCCTGGGCTGCATCAAAAGAAAAGTGGCCAGCAGATCGAGAGAGGTGATTCTACTGCTCTGCTCTGGTGAGACCTCCTCTGGAATATTGTGCCCAGCTCTGGAGCCCTCAGCACAGGAAGGACATGGACCTGATGGAGTGGGGACAGAGGAGGGCCACAAGGATGATCAGGGGACTGGAGCACCTCTCCTGTGAGGACAGGCTGAGGGAGCTGGGATTGTTGAGCCTGGAGAAGAGAAGGTTCCTGGGAGACCTAATAGCCACCTTCCAGTACCTGAAGAGAGCATACAAAAAGCCTGGAGAGGGCCTGTTTACAAAGGCCTGTAGTGAAAGGATGAGGGGTAATGGTTTTAAATTAGAGAAGAGTGGATTTAGATTAGAAATAAGGAGGAAGTTCTTTACCATGAGGGTGGTGAAGCACTGGAACAGGTTGCCCAGGGAGGTGGTTGAGGCCCCATCCCTGCGGACATTCAAGGTGAGGCTTGAGGATACTCTGAACAACCTGCTCTAGTTGAGGATGTTCCTGCTTTCAGCAAGGGGGTTAGACTAGATGACCTCTAGAGGTCCCTTCCAACCCAGACATTTCTGTGATTCTTCACTATGAATCTTAGTACCTGAGGCCATATTTTGCAGTTACTGACATGATTGTTTTGATAATAAAGAACGAGAGAATGAAGATAAAGCACCTCTTTTTAAGTAATTTATGCAAGTTTTAGTTCTTTAGTGATTCTTTAAGGCTATTCTGTTACATCATACTTACTTGGTTTCATTTAGTATGGGACTGGTTTTTTTTAGGTTGGGGTTTTTTTGTGTTTGGTTTGTTTGTTTTGGGTTGGTTTGGGGTTTTTTTGGTGAAAACCTCACTTTATTATGTTGATTGAAGCATATCATGGTGTACAATTTGTAAGTAATTTCATGTGCCCACTCTCATGGGTGTTTATTACTGAGGTGTGAATAGCTTTTGTATTTTTTCCTCTAGTATTAACTCATCCAATCCAGTGTTAGTTGGCCCATGGACAGTCTTCTGGTGATGAATAAGCATAGCTCAAAGGGAGCAGTTTGGGTAGTGGTCTAAGAGCCCTTATTTCAGAGTAATGCTGCCTTTCTATATGAGTAGTAATTGCTTACTGATCTTTCAGAGTACATTCCAATAGGGAATGGTATTTGACAACCACATATATAGTCAGAGGAGGCTTTCTCTTGAGCTGGAAGTATGTAGTACTCAAATGGCTAATTAAAGCATGCCATTTTGCTGAAGGAGCATCTGTGTTGGTGAGGTAGAGGCTGTTGGAAGAAATAAGGTAGCTTTCTATGTGGAGCTACCAGTAATATCATACTGGGGTGTCCATCTCTGGCAGGTCTGTGCAGTATGTTCTCGGAGAACACTTAGAACATATGTGGGGACAGGTCTGGCTTCTGAAAGTTGTCTGTAGTGTAAACTAGCCTGTAAATAGAAAGATTATTTTCATCTGCAGCTTAAATGTAACAGGTTTATTAAAATATGACTTAATCTTTGACCTGATGAAATAGCATAAATAGTAACATTTTATTTCTTTTGGAAAGCTCTAGATCAGGCTAAACTAAGTAGATATTTTTATGATGTGGGAAGCATGAGACCAAGTAAAAAACAAAAGTTAAAACTTGCATCGGGAAATCCCAGCTAGGTGAGTTCCTGCAGTCCTAACTTGGTTTTGACACTATCCGCAGTTCCTGTTCGAAGTCTGTACCCTGAAGAACTGCTCAGAATGCTTTTATTGGGAAAAACTGAACCAAAAAGTTTTAAACAGAATGAAATATGTTTTCTAAGCTTTCCTCTTTTGTATCATTATGGTTTTATTGCTTTCTTTTTAGCATTCTTAATTTATAGGTATTTTTGTGAGTGTGTATATTATGATTTCCATATACTTAAGGTTTTCTGGGTTTATTACAGTGTTCAGTATATAAAAAGTTTCTTAGACACAATACTGGACTCTGTTGATCTCTGAAAGTTTTATTTCATAATCATAGAATGCTTTGGGTTGAAAGGGTCCTTTAAATGTCATATAGTCCAAACTCCTTGCAGTGAGCAGGGAATGTTGGGAAGTTTCTTCAAAGGATGGGAATTCCTATTTTTTCCAGATCTATTGCCCACAGAAAGTACTGAGCAAGTACAGTAGAAATGTGATTCAGTGTGGGATCAGTAAAATATCTCCACCCAGAAGAGCTGGGCTGAATGGTGCCCCTTCCTGAAATCTCCTTACCAGCATAATTCAAAAGTATCACAGGAAAAAAACAAAACAAAACAAAAAAAAAACCACGACATTTTTGTGCTCATAAAGAAATTTTAGTTCTGCTCTTGTGTAGCTATGTTGTTTGTTTGGTTTTTCTCTTCTGTTACTATCTCCTTTTGGCAGATAATTTTTGGATAGACAACAGTTCACTGTGTGCAAGTTGCTCATTCATTTTTTTCAGAGGCCACAGGACAAGAGTCAGTGGGTAACAATTCACTGACCTGAAGACCTACCCATGCTCAGATAAATGAGCTGGGTGTGAAAGGCTAAAAATCCTATTACCAGACCTTGAGCCATCCTGTTCTTAAGTAATTTTGTGAAATAAATACAAGTTCTGGATTAAGGGACAAATCAGATAAACAAGCAGTGAACCAGTTTTCTGAAATAAATTTTTTCCTGTGTTTTTGCTTAGCTGCACTCCTAGGGCTGTGAGGTGATAGCCTTAAGAGATACATGGTCATTGTGTCCTAGAATGAATCAAACCACAGACTGAGGCCGTAAACCTTGTTTTGCTACCTTGGTAATGATGTCTATCCTGAAGTGTTAAAATGCTTTCAAAACTCTCCATACAGTAGATGGAATGAACTCTTATTCAGGTTACTCCAACCAGATTTCTTTGAGATGATTCCACCTCTAGAAGGCCTGCACTTAACTCACCATTTCTAAAATTAGCCAACAAAATCCAGAAGGTATCTGCGTATCTATGCTTAATGAAACACCTACACCTTTGGGAGTTCTGGACTCTTGGCTATATGTCACTTCTGAAAACTCTTATGGAGACTCTTCTTCAAACTTTACCCTTAGGCTAATTTTTAAGGGCATTAAGAGTGAGGCAAGACAATGTATCCTTCTCTGCACACCTATCAGAATTAATCTTCAGTCTACTTATTTGTAAAAACATAATTGATTGGTGTTGGGAGTAACCTGTATTTCTGTCCTATCCTTAGATCTGGTACTTTGTACGAATACTGAATTCACCAGAGTTCATTGGAATTCAGGCCACCTGCAAACCATTTCTCCCCTGTGTTACTAGGTCCCTTCTGAAAAAGGACCTCATGCTGGTGTGTGTGGTTTTTTTGTTTGTTTGGGTTTTTTTTTGTTTGTTTGTTTTGTTTTGTTGTTTGGTTGGTTGGTGTTTGTTTGTTTGTTTTTGTTTTTTAGCTATCTGTTGTTGCTCAGGTAATACTGCTGCAGAGGTAGATGAGAGAAGTAAAACCTGTCAAAACAAGTGCTGGGAGAGCCTTTTCAACCAAGCAATGTGAACAGGCAAGAAGCCTGGCCATGAGTTCGGCCTTGGAGCCTCGTACACAGAAATGAGTCAATGGGTCATAGGTCTTGGGCGGGGGGAACCCACATCAAGTATCTCTTCATCTGGGTGAACTTCAACTGAAAGCACATTTTATGTAGCTCTTCCTGGTGAAAGAGGACAATATAATTTTATTTAGCTCACAGATGATTATCCTTCCTAAGAATTAATGTAAACATTGTTTAAGAAAGAAAGAAATCAGGAAAAAGTTTATCTTTTGGAAATGTCAATAATGAAATGTTTTCAGGGGTTTTGGTTAGCTCAAGTCACTTGGCTGAATATGCCATGAATTGAAAAATCTTACTGATTAACCTAAAATTTAATTAACCACTCTTTTAAATATTTAACTTCTGTATGATATGATTAAATATTTTTTTTAAATACTATGGTTTTTAAAACCCTCTTTTTGCATGTTGTGGAGCTAGGCTTTTAAAGGTATTCAGTCCCCCAATTCAATCACATTGGTTTCAATAAGATTTAAATCTCCAGTCACTTCTTAAAATCCCACTAGACACTTATACATCTTTAAGCACCTAACTACCTCTAAAAGTCTGGCCCCTGATAATTTTAGAAAATGGTCCTTTCTATCATGCAGAGCTTCCTGCTAGCAAACTGGAAAAGTAATTAGCATATAGATGCATCCCTCAGACGGTAGACTGGGTTAAACTGGATTTTTCTACCTTTTAATAACCATTGGAAAACAACAAGGAATTAATTGGTTTGGAAATGTGAACTGATGGAAAAAGTCAAGCTACAGAAAAGTTATTAACTATGCAACACTGAGAGCCTTAAAACCATCAGTTAATGAAACAAAGAAAAGAATACATGGAGTGAGAATTGATTTAGAAGTGAAGAAGACAGATGAAAAAGGAATAGCAGATTAATATGATGAAGAAAAGAATTCTCTCTTGGACATCCCAGTAGTCGCTACTGTAGCTGTAATGAAATGAGAATAGTGGTCTAGAAGCATCTCTAAGATAAAAAGAGCCCCTTTACTGTGGTGCTGTGATGCTCCAGCATGCTGTCTGCTTGGAATAGCCTCACTAGGCTTTACCACAGCACAGCCATCATGGTGCCATGTGCTCTGGATTATGGTAGTGAAAAGTCTCTCTTAGAACTTTCTCTGATCATGTCTAGCCATGCAACCCACCCCACCTCATGCCCCTACAGGCACTCAGGGGTGCCAATAAGCAAGGAGAGAAAGACTTTTTCTACAGGGGCTCAGGGTGCCTTAATAGTGAGACAAGAAATGTCTTTGAAATCTGTGGGTGAAAAATGCTGTGTAAGAAAAAGGATTTATTTTTTTTCTTTATTATCCTCAAGGGCAGAATTTGAAATAGCTGCTAGGAAGTGTTGCCTATTCCCAGTTTACATGAGATATCTTTAATCATATTCTAGCCAGAGAAAGAAAGGACTGCAAGAGGCACTATAAAACCTCTTCCTTGCTTTCATCTCTACTTTTCCACTCAGCATTACACAAGAGAGAGAGGAATCCACAGCCAGACTGATTCTGGACTGACTGGGATTGTTCTAACACAAGGGGATAATTATAAAAGACACATTTCTGCTGCAAATAACCCCAGGTTAAATTTTTGCATTTGAACTGAGCTGTGTGTTCACTGTGTTAAGTAAATATTGTTGTATGTTTTGTGCAGGGAGGGGAAAAAAAAAAATAAATCTCTGTTTTGCCTTAATTGTGAACATACTCTAATGATGTAATTAAAAAAAAGAGGCAGGAAAAAGTTTTCAGTGGAAGAACAATATTTTGAGTGCTGAAGCTTTGCATTAAACTTCCATGTAAATAGAAATTAAAATAATCCTGAATAAAGCATAATGGTTTTGTAATTTTGTAATTTTCAGAGTTTCTGAGGCTCTTGTGGAACCAAACTGGGGATGAAGCCCTCCACAAAGCATGGCATGGGTTATTTTAAGGAGGTAAGGTAATTTCCTATAGCATCCTTTAAAAAAGTTTCAGTACACCAAACAGATCCATGAAATGAAATACATTTTCATAGTATAAAGACAAGAGTTTTCTTGGAAATCTATACTCCAGGTGGTATTTACATGCATGCAACACAGTGGAGGAAGTAGAAAGATGGTGACACTTGCATAGCAAAGAGTGTGTTTTGTTGTGACTGGGTGAAGAGAGGGACAAGCTTGTGCCATGCTTGGCTACTCCCTTGACCTGTGAGTTGGACATAGTCCCTGTGCAAGCAAGTTCTGGGTCTGATCAGAAACCACCAAAGTCGAATGGATGTTCTATCAGGACATGTTTGCCAGGATCACCTTTATGAACTTGATTGCAATGCTGGAGCCTTTTGTATCACAAAGCCCAGAAAAACATATTCACATGGGATCCCATCCATGTGTGTGAAATGGAGTTCCCCTTCTGCAAGATGTGAGAGCTGGAAAGAAGAGAGCAGAATGACATTGAGTTGAAAAGCTAAACTTTTCTTGCAGACCTTAACTTCTCAACTTGCAGAGGTAAGAAAAAAGACCATTAGGAGTGATCTCCTTTGTGCTCTTCAGTGTCACTATTCCTCCTCCTGCCAGGAGGAGAAAAGACCAGCCTGCCCCTGGTGCCACTGTGGGAGGAGAGCCAGCTTGTACTGCTGCAGTGCATCTTGCCTCTTACAGTTTACTGAAGTGGTTTGCATCTCTGAGAAATGAGATCAGATTTTGCTGTCCTATATAGAACTGATGCTGGGTGGAACAGCAATTATTTTAACTTGTAAGTTATGGCTTACTGCTACTGTCATCTACACTATTGAGCAGTGCAATGCAAAAGAAGATGACTTATAGAGAGATGTAATTGATGCTGAGTATGAAAGGTTCAAGCTCTTCATTCTGGAGGTATTTTCCTGTGGACTAAGTCCTGTCTTAGCCCATTAATGGGCACGAACTGACCTCTGGAGTGCTTCTTTCACATCAGCTTCATCCAAAAAGCCTGTTTGTCCCCCCCTGAGTTTGCTCTGTGTTGTGAACCAAGGTGTGTTAAGTCAGTGCAATTGGGAAACTTCCTTTTAAAGTTCCTATTCCCAAATAAAATACTAATATACAGTTATCCCTGGCCTGTGGGAAGCAATGTAACAGAAGTGAGCTACTGTCCTTGTAGAAATCGAACTCCCTGTATCACAAGGTGGTACCTGACACATTCAGGCAGAAGAACACAAACTCTCATATTTCTGTGAGTTTAGACATATAGGAGGTGAACCCAAAGGAGTTTGAAATTGATGAAAAGTATTTACCAGTACGGTCAGCTCTTAATTTAGTCAATGCTCGTCTTCTAAATGGCACAGAGATACGTTTTGCAAATCCTTAATGAAACATGAGTGCTTGTTTATTCTTATGCTGTGGGAAGAAAGACCCAAAGGTAGTATTTCAGTAGCACTGGAAAGCTTTGTTGTGCAAAGTCTCTCCTTGTGCCTACCCAGGCTGAATAAAAATTTCCAATGTGAGCTGAATACCATTTGCTGTCATTTACTTTAGAGAGAGAGAGATTTTGGCTTTTATTTCTGAAATAGTTTCTCTGCCTACATTTTAAAACTTAGTGCCTAATTTTAAGGATGTCAAAGCTGCTGAAAGGAATGCTCACATAACACCCGCCCTTATGGAAGCTGGGAAATTAAACAGCATTTGTTGTGGACTAAAGAATATATAGTGGGAGTGAAAAACAGAGAGCTTATAGGTAGATCTATTGGGAGAGAAACATAACTGGATTCCTGTGTATCTTAATGGTTGTGGCACTTCCATTTCTGCCTTATGGTAAGAAGGCCCCCATCAGGTGAAGCACTTATGGCTGAATAGTGCCTTAGAGAACAATGGCACTACTCACAGTGTGTAAAACTAGGCCCATGTCTAAGTCCTTTATTGGATTAGAGCCAAACTGTGTAACATATACATAACACTATATTCGGATTCACTGTATTCTGTTCTCAGATCTGTATTGATCTGGATTTTGAAGCCTTTGCTGAAGTAACTTTTAAGTTTCTTTTTTATAAACACGAAATGAATTTGATATAGTTGCCCCTTTCACTCAGAGATTTGAAAATACTTTAAAAATATGAATGTATTGATCTTTCACTATGGGGAGAGTAAGTAGGTAGCAACCCATGAAACAGATGAAGAATCTGAAAGTAGAAGTGTGGAGAAAAAGAAATCCACAACAACTGAATGGAATTGGAAAACAAATTTGTCTTGATTGTATTCCCATCTGCTTTGAGTTCAGTTTCATTAGCTTTCTTGAAAGGGAGCTTCTGTCAGGAAAGTTTATGAAAGCACTGGGGTTTAGTAGACCTTCCAGAATAGTTACAGAAACTTTATTTTGATTTTGTAACCTGGCTTCTCATTCATGGACTTATGCATGTCCATTCTTCTCTACATACTATGAAAATATCTCTAGTTACCTGTATTGCTTAGCCAGATTAAAAGCTTCTAAATAAAACATTGAGCATATATTTGTTACTGAAATGTCTCGCAGAAATAAATTCAAATAAAATACAATGTGTTCATACCTAACAAAGGAATGTTTAACGAGGCAAAATTCTGCAGGTATATGACTAATTTCTTTTTTTTAAATTTTATTTATTTACTATCTGTATTGCTAATGAACCAGCTTGATTTTGGAGAGGGAAACACTGAGGGGAGGCATAAGAAAAATCCTCAATAAGGATTAGTGCAGGAGAGATACTTTTTATTGCTAATGAATTATATCAAAGGAAGGGGTTTTTTTTCTAAAAAGGGCAAGCTATTGAAATGTCATTTGTAGATACGTTAACTTGTGCAACTCATTACACACAGAAAACATTAAAATAACATAAATATTGCAAGACCCACTGGTTCTATGTGGAAAGAATACCTGCGGCCACTTTAAATAGGACGATAGTATATAGGAAGAATAACAATAATGCTAACCATTAAGCACAGGGTTTAGGAAGAAAATTCTCTCATAAGCAAGTTATTGCATAATTCTCTGTTATGGGAGTTTCACACCTTCCTCTGAAACATCTGGTGCCAGAAATGCAATAAAACACTAAATGAATTTCTGACCTGATGTGGCATGACAATCAATACAATTCTTTTATTAGCTAGCTCTGGTTTTAAGAACTTGTCATAGTTACAGCATGCAGCTTTGCAGAATGCTAACTTGTGATCAAACATTCAATTTATTTTAAAAACTAAACCTTTCCTGCCTTATTGCACATTTCCTCAAGTCTGAGGAGATTAGCCCCGCATGCTGCACCATCTACCACTAGAGAAAACATTGGTACTTGAGGTTGATTTTTTTTAACACCTAATGTATGCTGTGTAGAAAAACTGTAGTGGTACCAAGCAGCTGAGATGCAACCAAAATTGCTTTAGACCAAGTAGCTGACCTATGGTTTAGGTACAGGGTCTTCAACCACGCCTTTTTTCCCTAAGCACTGTTTCACTGCAGTGTCTTCTCTGTCACTCTTCTGCCTTGCGGTCCCTTCTAACATTAGATGACAAAATGTAAAAATTCTTGATCATCTGACGGATATTCCAGTAAATGTAGTCTGGGAATACAGTGTGAATCAGGTCACAAAGTCAAAAGCACAGATGCACACATGCATCAGATATGCATTCATTGTGTGATAAGTGATGCCTGAATTTTTGGCATAGGACTGATTGCACGGTGCAGAAGGTTTGCAGCTCCTTGAACTGCTTTGTGCCCCCACCCTACCAGAAACACTGGGCTCTTCTGGTGTGACCAGTCTGCAGAGATTAATGCTGCTGGAGAAAAGGCCAGGTCATCCTGAAATAACCTTGTACATCTCAGGGGCTGTTCATGACCCGAATTCAAAGGCTCTTTCATAAGTATTGTATCACAGCAATGTCCCATTAAAGTCAAGCACAAGATACTTGTTCTTTTCAGTGAGGCTGAAATTATACCAATCCTGAGTGCTTGAAAATGCCTAACTCTGAAATGATGCCCCTGGTGAGAAACCCTGAGGAGTGTAGCACTGTCAACAGTTCCCACACTCTTTCAGAATGAAGCCATGCTGTAAAGCAATGCATTTTGATAGCATGACTTACATCTCTCAGAGCAGCCTGAATGACTTTTCCCAAAGAGTGCATCAAAGTGTTAATATGATAGCTGTGTGGTTTTGAATTATAAACATGTTTTAAGGCACGCCAAGAGTATTGAATCAAATGTAAATATCTGTATGACTAAAGGAAACAGGCTTATACATCATATTTTGTGCACAAAATAAACCCTTATGAACAGACATATTTTCATGCAAATGCCAGTCTGAAGATATTCCAGGAATCCCAAACTTTATGCACCACCTCTGAAGTCATCTTATAGAACATAATTTAATTTGTCATTAATTAGTAAATTGCTGTGTGAAAGCTAACAAACTTATCTTAACTGAATTGACCAGCACAAAGATTATTCTTCTGGAAATGAGCTGTAATTCTTACTGCTGGGAAATTTCCATGAAAATAGAACAGTCTTTTGTAGCTTTTATTTTAAAATGAGAATAAAATGATACCAAAAGGCAGGAAATAAAAGAGGTGAAAAATCCTAGCTAGAAGACATAGGCAAGAAAATCACAACTTGTATGTCTGTCCCAGCAAGCTAAAAAGATTCATTTGTTACAAGGAACTACCTGAAACTTGAATTTATTTGGGACTATTTAGAAGATACAACTAAGTGTAAATCCCTCCTGGAAGTCAGGGTAGATTTTGTTGTATGAAATCTTTTCTTTTTTGAAAGTCAATGACTGGGGAGGGGGGTAATGGGGAGAGGGAGGCTTGGCAGACTGCCACTATCTTCTTTCATTATTTCATATGTTGTGTGTACCATATAAATCTATATTTGCTCGGTTTGCCACACTGTATGTCAATGAAGGAATGATTGTTATTTTATCATTTTATATAATATACATGCATTCAGAGACATTTCAAATACTTAGCTTTCTTGAATTCTCACTTTTATATACTTTCCCCTCCCTATACTCACCCCCTGCCTTCACATCTGCTACCAAGTCAAAATAAAAGTCTCCCCCATCTCTGTCTCCCATTGTTTTTTCCATGGTTGATTGAATGGTGCATTAGGTTCAGTGAACTTGGTCTTGGCTAGTGCTCCACCCAGAAACAACCTTCTCTTCTATACGAATTATCATATGAAAGCTGCTAATGTCACTTTACTGCAGCTCTGCTTCATGTTTCAGAATTGTAAGTGGCATCATGCAGTCCACATTTGCCCAGTTTCAGGGAATAACCCTGCTTACTCTTTTCCTTCTTTTTCCCTACATTTCAGTGGAAAATATTGTCTTCTTCCTTTTATTTGCTAGATCAGCATCTTCCCTTCAATAAATACTTGCTACTGCAGATATGAAAACACCTTTCAATTTGGGATTCTGATGCTGTTAGAAATATTATTGGATCATTTGGGACTTATACGCTGAGAATGAAAGTGGTTGTTGCAGGCTGATTTACAGCAGTAAAGGAAACCGATCTCAGAACTTCAGAATGGTGGGAGGCTCTTCAAACAGTTTCAAACAGAAAGATTTAAATTGCACACAGCACAACAGTAAAGGAGAGAGCCTAATGTGGTATAAATTTAAAATCGTGTTGACTGATGTCACTAGCTAATGGTCTGCCCCCAAACCTGGTTAGGTATAAATGTAAAATATTTTTATATATTGTATATGCATGCACATATATGCATTTGCTGTTGTGATTTTGAGATGTATCAGCAAAAAATGACAGTGTACTTTACAATAGTGTTTGAATGTTGAGAGAGATTCTTTGTTGTCATTACAAGTTTAATACCCACAATAGCATGGGTACAAAATCTCACTCTATGCCACCACTAAATGCAATTTGCATGCATATTAAAGACTAAACCAATTTTCTGATACTGGAAAAATAGCTTCACAAGAACAGGTATAATTTAAATTCAGAAGAGTGCCCACACAGTCAGGTATGAGCGATTTTTCTTGGATCTAGGCTGAAAGGACAATATATATCAAAACTTTAAGGTTTCTTATATTTAGCATGTTTATTCAAAAGAAATCTTGACAAGAAACTACAAATGTTATCGGCTGGTATTTTTCAGCTCAATAGCAGGAAATGCAACATGACTGCTTTTACTGGGTGCGTGGGAGAGAGACACTTCGCTTCCTAAAAGAAATATTGTTTTTTCATTATTTTTATGTTTGTTGTTCCCACAAAAATGGACCCAAGTGTTTTGAAAGGATAATAAATATGGTTGCAATTTGGCACTGTAAGCTGGTTGCAGCCGCTATGTGTATCTGTCTCTCTCTGTGCTCGTGTGTGGAATTTGGCCAATTTGAACTCTGAGTTGGTCACAAGCAGCCAAATGGCTTTCAGTTTTCTTTTGTTGTAGCTGCATTCCCTACAGGGTAAAACCTTCCAGGCTCTACTTCAAGGTACAATATGCTCCTCTGAGAAGATAAATTTTTAAAATGCAGTATCTGCTTGTGTAAACTCAAACTTTGCAAAGTTATGCTCATTTGATCTCCAAGAAATAACAGTTCCATCTTTCTAGCTCTCAGTTAAGCCAAGACACATGCTAATTTTCTTTAACTTTGGAGTTCTGATGGCCGCAAGGAAACCTGTGTTTAAGAGAAAAATAGATTCTGCTGCAGTTGAGAAGGAGTCGAGGTGTCTGATATAATTAATCGGGAAAGGTCTTCTTCACCGGCATTTAGAATGGAGTGATTAGGTGTGAGGGCACAGCCTAGTATTTGGGTTTATGCATCCTCATGCTTATTTTAAATATTAAGAGACAGCTGGAATAGGCAAACCATCTACTTTTTATCACAGAACTTCATCTTTTATTACTTGGCTACATAAGTATCTGAGAAGTGATAAGCTCAGTTATGAGAGGAGTGGCCATTTTCCACAGTAAACCAAGCACTGTACATTCATGTTGGTGTCAGGCAGAGTTGAGGTTACAAAACCAAACAGCTTCCTAAGACAGCAAACAAAACTGTCAGACGTTATTGAGATCCTTATGCAGCCTGAAGGCCAGTATGAACTACAAGTTTATGTGGGCAGCTGCCTCTCCTGTTTTCCGAATCTTTAATAACATGCTCTTTGCCAGGGTGTCTGGGCATTCATCTTTCTGTTACATTCTGGCCTGCTGCAGTTACTAAAGAAAACTTATATTATCCCTTGGAATGAAATATATATACGCATACAGAATGAATATATGGAGTGAAATATGTGTATATAGCACATACTGAAACAAACAAGCTAAAAGGAATGTTTTGAGACATTTGACAGTGTTAATATTGATTTCTGAATAGATTAAGAGACAGCCACAAGAGGTTTTGTCAGGAGATCAAACTTTACCTGTGTGACAGTGTTAATAGTACGAGACATGAACATTTATCAACAAAACAGTTTCAGATGCTTGGCAAAAAGCGTTGTGTCTCTGAAGTGTTTTGTCATACAGCTCCTTCCACATAACAAATCATGGTGTTATACACTTAAACTTTCTCATGGCAAGGAGAAGAATGTTTCCAGCAGGAGACTGTATCAGTAAGGTTCTTGATTAAGGAATTCTTCAAAGATATTTTTTATTGTGCATAACTGTTGTGTTCTTGATGGAATCATTGTGTTCTTGATAGAACAATTGTGTTCTTAATAGGCCTTTAAATGTCCTTTCCAACCCAAACCATTCTATGATCTTCAGGTTTCATTAATGTGAGGATTAGTTAAAGCTTCTGTCCTAACCTTCTCTCTCAGTCCACAGCTCTGCTTTTCAGCCTGTATCGTAACATCTGTGTTAATAATGAAAAAACCTCTTAGTTTTCCAGAAATCTTGTGGTTGTCACTCAATGGATATTCCAGTGGAATAAAACAAAATTCAGCATCTGCAAAATAATTAGTATATGACCCTTAGTAGGGGAGCGCTTAAAAAGGAGCACATTTACATTCTGGCCCAGATTCAGGTCTCCTTCCAATTAGAAAGAGCACAAGAAACTTTCTCCTTACTGTCAGCTCCTTATTCAAGGGTGAGAGAAAAACAATTACTCCTAGAAAAGGCTGTAAGTTCAACATAAAAAGGGAAGTAGCATCTCAGCAAAGTTGTGACATAAACACGGAAAAGGATCAAGAAACTTGGATAGATGCTTGGCTGATGGTCACAACTAAACCGCCAAAGCTTTAGCTCTGTATCATGAAAGTGATGATCGTTTGTTGCTTTTGCCAAAATACAGCTTGTAATTCTTATCTAGCCTTCAGCTCAAGACTCTGGATCTGAAAGCCAGCCTGTGTCTGACTGGCACCACTGGTGTTATTGAGTTGGAGACCAGTTGCTCAGAACTCGTTCAGCCCCATCCAGTCAGAGAAAGGGTAGCTTGTTTATGCTATGAGCACCTTAGTATTTTAAGGAATGTGGAACAACTGAACATTCCAAAGCTCAAAAAAAATGCATTGAATGTGCTTTTTAAATCACATATAACTTTGTACTCACCAAAGTTTTTACACAATCTGGAACTGTACAGATTATTCAAGTAAATAAGGAAAATGTAAGGGACCCAGAAAAAAATTATCTTGGTATATGTACCAATGTATGTGAGTATATTTGATGATGGTGTCCTACTGATAAACCTCATTATTTGGGAGAACCTTAAGACAGGGGACACTTGGGGAATATCATGAAGAGGTCCCTATCTGGATAATATTAACCCAAACAGAAAAAAATTGGAGCAACAGACTTAGATTTTTGAACTATCAAAACTGATGGGATTTTGAAATTGTAGTTTTGTTCTGAAAAAAGGTCATCACTTTCTTATTTATGCTAACATCATCAAAACATTATATTTTAGAACTTTCTGGCAAATTTCTCATATTTTGTCTTTCTGCCCAAAGCTGGATTTCAAAAGATTTTGAAGTACTTTTCTTGTCTACTAGATGGATATCCTACTTTTTTGCAGTCCTAGTCTGTACATTTTATTTTACAATTTAACTGATCTGTATCCTACAGAAGGCTCTTCTCTGAAAATTAATGCCGGGTCCATTGGCTATATAATAAATGCCAACAGCTGTCAAAAGCAGAGTGAAGCAAAAAAGCGAAAAAAGACAGTAATTGTCTTATAAGAATGTCTCATGGTAATTCAAGAAACATTCTGCAAATTCCACCTCAGTGGGGTATGAAATAAAACCCACATTATGATGGACTGGAAAAAGCTGGGGTGGCCCAAAGATACTTTTTCTAGGATGATTTCTTCCTCTTTATTTTTGTTTTCTGATAGCTTCCCTAACTCTAACAAGAGTAGAAAAAAAATGGAGACAGGAAAATGTATGACCATAGTAAAGATAAAAAGAATGGGAAAAAAAATATTTTGCAATATCAGATAATCTTGAAATACAATAATATATCTTGCAAACCTCTGAGATCTATAGCAGGCTTATAACTGATCAATTTTCCACCCAGGTTTACAAGAAAAATAAAGACCACTGTAGTTCATAAATCAACATTTCTTAAGGTACTTGTATGCTTTCTTTCTCCTGAAGGTTAGTGATTTTAAAAGGAAGCTATACAAATCAGCATATTCAATGAAACTGAGGCACACTATCTAAGGAGTACTTGTAGGGGCATGAATACATAAAGAGATAACATATATGTATATTAGGTAACCATAATTAGGTTGTGAATTTTATTACCTAAGAAACGGTTGATGTCTATAAAAATTGCAAAATATTTTGGTCCCATGTTTTTTGACACTCTCATTGACAGTTTTACTTTTATAGAGGTCCAAACACACCTAAACCTTAGACAACAGGCATCCTTTTCTGTTTTGATCCTGCCACCATGGAGAGTTTTCTCTGACTTTACACTGAAGTCAAAATGTTGGAAGGACATAGATATCTATGGGGATTCCATTAGCAGTGACAGTGACTTTGCAGTACTGGATGGATGTATTTCTGACCCAGATGTTACAAATCACTGGAAAAAGTCAATGGCTTGTTACAACTCTTTGGGAAAACTGAACACCCCAGGTCTCTAAACACGTAAGTAGGTGCATTCTCCAACATTTTCTTTGTCTGGTTTGGTGGTATTTTGGTGTGGTTTTGTTTGTTTGTTTGTTTTTAATGGGGCTGCCAAGAGAATTAGGAGGGTCCATGGCAATCCTAAGTGTACCTTTTTCACATCTCTCCTTACAGAAGACTGGGACTGTGTTTGGCAGTTATGGCCTACCCTGCAAACTAGTGGGCCTCTTTGAGATTCAGTTTATTGGGAAATACACCATCCTCAGTCATGGAGTGAAGATGAGACTACAGCATCTGTCTGTCTGGATATTTTGCAGTGCTCTTTGCTGAAGCTTCTAGTCTGCGGTAGCTGCAGTGGTGTCTTGTTTCAAAGCAGGTCAGAAATTCCTGTCTGAGGTCTTCAAGGCTCACCACCCAGTTTAGCTGGGGATCTAAAGCAGCAGGAGCTTGATTTGCCATCATTCAGCAAGGCACAGCCATGCATAAACCCATATCCTTCAATCACCAATTCTTTTTCTAATCCACTTAGTCATATTGCCTCCTACATTTGGTTTTGCATTTTTGTTCCCTTCATTGTATAGAAGTGTTAACAGTTGTAGAGATACCAGCTAGTCACGGTCATCTGTGTGTTGCATACACACAGAGGTTGTAAGGAAAAAAATTATAAGTAAAATGGACTTGCAAGGTTGGGCTCTATACTGTTGTGTGTAAATTTTAGGTTCCAGGCACTACAGTATCTGGTTTTTGAATTTCTGTATTTGTCTTTTCTGCATTAATTTAGACACTTATTTAAGACTGGAGCTAAATTTTGTCTTTCTTTCAACCCATCAAAACAATGCCCTCTCAGAATCAGCACTTGATCACCCTGAACCTGCTTCTGTCTTCCTTCCTCATGAACATACTTGTTCTGTTTTGGGTATTTTTCACATTGTAAAAATTGCCTTGAGTGTTTGTTCAGCTGATTTCCTAAGCTCTTCTGAGTTCCCTGGGACCCAGCCTTCCATTCATACTTAACAAGCTCTAAGCCCCTAACTCCATTATACACCCCAAATTGAAAGAAAAAAAAAAAATTACTCTTTGGCTTGCTGACAGTCTGCCATGAACACTGGATGTGCTCTTTCCCTCCCCTCAGAAAGGGCCACAACACTGGTATTTTTGTGATGGTCCAAATACCCTGTACTGTTCCCTCAGTGAGTGCTGGAAGCCACAGTGACCTGCCAAGGCTTTAAAGGGGACAAATCTCTGGATTCCCAAGCATCTCATTGCTTGGGTTGGTTGCTCTCTTATGTTGCATGTGAAGTTTGAAGAGACAATTGTGTTTCCACATGAGATGAAAATATACTTGACAACTCTGAATACTGAAAGATTACTGTGGATGAGCCGTGCATCTAAGGCAGCTTTGTAAAGTTGCTTTGCAGTATTGACAGCCAGTCGGTCTAGTTGCTTAATTCAAATACTTTTACAGTTTGAATATGTTGCCAGAAAAAGAAGTCAGCTCTTGAGATGCATTATCTCCTTTCAAGACTGTCCTGGGGGCACTTACTCATTATCCTGGAATAAAACAAATGAAAGATTTCTTTTAAAAAATATTGTTCAATCCATTTAGAATCCCTGGAGCTGAGTATTTTACATTCTTGTGGCTTGATAAAATAAAACCAGCAATTAGTTTACAAGTATTTATCATTTATGGTTCTTGCCCTCTCTTTACAGCTCATTTTGAATACTATAATCCTGACAGATTAACTTTCCTGCTACAAAAATTATTATTATTTCCTGAAACTATGAATGAAATAGGAGTACATGTGTTCATTATGAGTGATGGAGGGAAATCTCATTCTGCCTGATAGTATTTTAAGCTAGTTCCCTCAAAAACAAACAAACAAACCAAAAAACGAACCACCAAAAAAACCACTGTAGACTAATATGCATGTGTGTATTTGCTTGTGTGTATGTATGCCATTTCTTCACCAACAGTTTTTGAATCTGACCCATTTTAATTAAATCTGAAAGGGGATAAATCTTGCATGAAGGTCAGTGAAAGCATGTAGCATGATAGGGAAAAAATACCACCCCTGAAAGCTCTGGTAGGGAGAATGGCTGCAGGGTGCTGCAGCACACCAGAGAATCCAAATGGGGCAGACACTTAAATAAAACCTCATCCAGGTAGAAGAAATGCCTTTGGACCTCCTGACAAACCAGGAGACAGAAAATCTGTATCATTTGCTTATCCAAAGCTTATGGGAATCCTTGCTTTAGAGAATGTAAGAGGCTGGTTAAAAATCTGATTATGGTAGATGATGTTGATTTGTATTTTCTCCATTTGAAAGTTTTCCTTAGCATTGATCCTGGACTATCAGATGATTGCTGGTACTGCTAGTGACTGCCTACATAGCCAGATGTGACATGGAGATACACTGAATACAAAGAATAAATTAAAAGCTTTTTTTTTCCCCTCCTTGGAGGACAAGCGTATAATGTTATAAATTGGATTCACTTTAGGAAGTCAGCTTGAATGAAAGTAGTATTAGAAATTTTACCTGCTGTATTAAAATCACAGAAACTTTTCCACCTCCTTGACAATTCACTCCTCTTTGTATATATGTTTTGTACATGTCAATGGTGTTCAGCCAAAGAATCCCGAAGCCCAGGGTATAAAGTCAGTGTAGTATTGAAGTCTCTTTTTCACTGGCTCAGTATCCATGCCTGACATACAGAGCTCTTACAGGCTTATTTATGGCACAGCCCAAGAAAGTTGTACCTGAAGGTGAATCTGCAGAACATGAAGGTTGGTTCCCTCCTTCTTCAAACTGTAATTCTGTACCTTGTGATGTTCCTAAAATTTTAGGCCTTTGGTGGAAACTCATTTGACCCACCTGGGCTGAAATGTTTACATCTGCAGGGTTTTGGTGTTTCTTTCAGCAAGGGTAGCAATTTTCCTTTTAAAAATATCACTCAAAAAAAAAATCTCACTTTGATAGAAATTATAAACAAAATTAATTTAGAATTCTTATAGACTTTTGACTGGGAAATTTTCTTCTATAATCAGAGATTTTAAGGTGAAAAAATACTGTTATGGCAGTCCTGTTAGGTAACACAAGTCACAGAATCTGACATGATTCTTATTCTGTGGATTGCATTTTTAAGTCTATTAAATTAGTAGCTAATTTTAGCCTTTTCTTAGAATTGTTTTCCATGACTCTTGCTCTTAGCATTCTGTCACTGTTATTGATAGCTTGGGTTTATCTTAATGGCATTGAATCTTCTTTATTTTGTCCTTTTCACACACATAATTTTCATCTGAGACAAAAGACCAGCTACTTCTGGAAAAAGCTATAGCTGTGGAGGTGCCAGAGAATGTCCTGGATTATCTGCACAGGTTTTCTGAGCAGGTACATAGCACTCTTCTTTCCAGCTCTGGTGGGCAGGGACAGTAGTTTTGTAACAATTTCTAACATTTTCCTCTAGGACTTGTGCATTGCTCTTCCTACTTTGCTTTATGTTGAATTTCAAGGGTAAAAAGTAAAAGAGCATGCAAGTGTTGGGTGACACAGTGCATGTGGAGCACTCCAATTTACACATGAAGCAGACTGGAAGGAGATTGCTCTCAGCTGGATGGAGAGGTGGGCTGCACGGTCACACAGCTATGAATGTGTTCAGCCTCTCTCCAACGGTAAAACTGCAGCTGATGCAGGGCCAGGGTACAAACACTGCTTGAGCTGATAGTTCTGGGCCTTTCTGAATAGTAAAATTTGCATTCCCTACTTGGACAGCATAGTAGATACCTTTCCCATTGAATATGCCTGGGCTATTTTCATTTTGTAATTGCCATCCTTACAAATTTACTCTTTACCATTTTGTTTGCACTAGTAAGTTTGACCATATAATATCCAAAGCCTTTGTAGCTTGTTTTACAGAGGATTATTTTAGGCCTAGATATAATATTTGGGATCTGCAGCGAGAGATATGGCTTTCAAGAGACATCCCAACACTGACTTGGCATTCATGTCCCACCTGCTGAATGCCAGTAGGACCCTGTCCATTGCTTTCACAGGCTTTGGATAGCACCCAGAGCATTCTTAGAGATGGGTAGGAACTGGGAATGTGGCTAGATTAGGAAATCACAAACAGTTTTGAGAGAGGTTTTATTTTTCATAAAAATGTAATTTTTGTCAACATTCTTTGAACAGCTCAAACAACTGCTCTGGGAATTAGTTTATATCATCCTGTACAGTAATTTGTGCTACATCCCCAAATTCAATTTTCATACTCCTGAATAATTTTAAAGATTCATCATAAACTTTAGAAATTATCAGAAAATTAAAGAGGAGTTTTCTTTAAGAGTTTGTATTACACCGATTTCTTTTAAGATCTAGATACATGTTTCCAGGACCTTTGTACTATTTCATAGCGCTGTGATGGTTACTCTCTGTTGCTGTCTTATTGTACTTTGATGTTGGATTTTTGCAGCAGTTTTTAATGTTTTTCTTCCTCTTTAAGCAGAATCAACCCCCCAGTGTCTATTTTCCCTTGCCTGTGTTTTTTTATTTCCAAATTGTAGCAAAACAGCTTTATCTTTGCCTTCTCATGCAGTGTGTATGTTCAAAGACTGTCATGTTTTTGGCTAAAAATTCCTAGCAAACTAGAATGCAGGTATTTTTTCCCCATTTTGACCATTCATCTTCTTAATCGTCTGCTGCTTATTTTCACTGATAGCACAGTCTTTTTCTCTAACAAAGCATATATTCATATGCATCCTACTTACTCTACTGATCACCTTGGGTGCTTACCAACACTTGCTCCTGCTGTCATTTCCTCACTGACATAACCAGGAAGAAATCCCTCTGCAAGGTCCCTTGTGGCTCCATGGGCCATATGTGGCTCTGCAAGGTGGACTTCCTAACTACCAGAAAGATTAAAAGCAGCATCTGCTACTTAAAGCATCTTGTATTCCTGTTTTAGGTTTTACCCTGGTGAGTACTCCAAGTCAAACAATACTGTGGTTGTGAATTGTTGTCTTGCTTGAAGCCTTATTTCTCATTCTTGGCTTGTGTCCTGGAACAGGATCCAGAGCAGTTACTGACTACAGCAATACAAAAGAAAACACACCACAAACTAAACAGTTGCACAATCTGCTTGCAAGTACACTACTCCTGTTGTGTGTTTCTGCTGAGCTGGCCCCAAAAGTACAGGTAATTTAAATCCCCCAGGATTAAAAGTATAAAACAAACAAGCAAACAGGAAGTTGAACCCCTTATAAACTATTCCATTTTGGAGAAAGGAAACAGAAAGGAAAAATCTTTTAGTTATTCACTTTAAGTGCTCTTGAGTCTAAGAACTGTGACGGAGAAGCACTTAAAGAACATCATAACCCTTAATGTCTATTCAAACTACAATATTAGTAAAACTCAAGCCAGCACTCATCTTACGTCTTCTCAAGAGGACACCAGACCTTTATGCAAGGGAGATTACTGCTTGCAAGTGAGGCGACCTTCTCCAAAATTTGTGCCTGGAATGACTTTGAGGATTTGGTTATAAATTCCATTTCTGGTACTCTTTACTGAACCTCAGTAACTACAGCAGTGATCTGGGCTGGAGCCTTTTTCTATGACTACTGATGGATGTTCTAAATCAGAAATGATACACTGGACTTAGAATCATAGAATCATGAAGGACTTGAGATACAGAATCATAGAATAGTTTCAGCTGGAAGAGACCTTCAAGGTCATCAAGTCCAACCTTATTCCTAGCCCTATCAAAACCACTAAACCATGTCCCTAAGCACAACATCTACCTGGCTCTTAAACACCTCCAAAGACAGTGACTTCACCACCTCCCTCCAGTGCCTGACGACCCTTTCAGTAAAGAAATTCTTCCTAATATTCAGCCTGAACCTCCTCTGGTTCAACTTCAGGCCATTTCTTCTTGTTCTATCGCTTGTCACTAGGGAGAACAGACCAACAAGAATAAAAGATATATAACAGGGTGATATCAAGTTATCAATGGAAATTGAAAGAGAGGAGAACTATACATTTATTATTAAGCTATTTTAAGTAACCACAAAATCAGATAGAAGTCAGACTAAGAAAAATGTTAGAGGAGATGGAAACAAAGTCACACAGAAAATTTTTTTTTTTGAGATAATTGAAAGCTGTAAGAAATTGTGTCTCAGGTTGAAGGCATGCATGAAGAGAGGAGAGAAATTACACCCAAATTAAAAGATATATTAAGGAAAAATACAGACACTGAAATGTACTGAAAAGGCAGACAGCAAAAAATTGCGTGGACAGCTTAAAAAGCAGGAAAAGCATGAAATAAAAGGAGATGAGATTCAGATTGAATGACTGGCTATTCTGACACTCAGATTGATGCCAACATTTGTTTGTCATGAGTGTAAATACACTGGTCTTCATTTACACATGAAACTCGACATATAGTGGCAGATGACAGTTAACACCGGTAAGTTCAGCATGGGAGGATTTTCTGCATAAGAACTGATGTCTCTGGTTTAAGCTACTCCCACTTAACCCTCTGCTTAAGTCTTGTGTGATGCATAAGAACAGGGTGGGTTTTTTGTACTATTATTCTGCAAACGATTATTTTTTGCTACTCCAAATAGGATAGATGAAGGAAATCTTAATCAGAACGTAAAAGAGAGATTTATGGTGGATAAATGGTTTCTTTCCTGACCCCCAAAACTCATGCATGACAGAGGCCAAAGTAGGACAGACAGTATTAAAAACCAGATCTATTGTTTGTATACCGGATTCAGGGATGATGCTGTAATTTCACTGTGCAGCTGATCACTTCTCCACCATCAGGTCTTTGTGGATAAATACAAGCCTGTTTTCTCTGCTTCCAGCCCCAGCCCTGTGTTTGGGGAGGACACTATTGCTCAAAACATTCGACCAGGGGCAGCAATGATTCCCTGCTCTGCTGCCAACTGCCCATGCAACCACGGGCAAATCCCTTTTCTTCCCCAGGGCACCACATCCAACTAGCTGCTACTGGAGCAAACATATTAACATCTTCTTGAATATAGGGCTAAGGGAGGGTCAAGTGAGTTTAACCTTGCCTATGTAAAACATCTCAGCTCCCAGTGGCACTTGAAGGTGTTGAGGCAAGTGAAAAGGTAGCAGCAAAGCCTGGTTTTCAGCTGCTGAAATGTCAGGGGCAAGGACTTGGGGCTAGAGGAGCCCACTTGGATGCACAGCTGCGCAAACCACTTCACTGACCTTTGCAACATCCCTCACTGTGCACTTGTCATTTCCAGCTCAGCCACGTCTCTGTTGTTCCAGCAACGCCTCTACTTAACACCGAGCTGGGCCTGGTGCTTTGTTAGGTCTCTCCTTGGCGCTAGCACCAGAGACACTTCGCTTTCCTCTTATCTGGCTTCCTTGCTTCACCTTTTTCTCTATCGCACGCATTATTATACCACAGATATATTACCTTGGGATCACAACAGTCCCTCTTCACACATATGTAAATTCTAAATTACCTCATCGTTAATCTAGGAAACAGGCAGCTTTCCATATTAGCCAGCAATCTGTTCCTCTACAGCACTGTGGTTCAAAGAGGAGCCCACTGCCCTTGGTGAGGCAGCACTTACCAGCCCCCTTGGGTAGGGAGCCCTGTGCTGTGCTGGATGCCCAGCTGACCCCAGCATTCTGGGGCATTGGTCCTTACACACAATCACAGCTAGCCAACACAGATTACTGCCATTTAGAGAGGTGTGATGGGGAAACTGTAATATCACCCCCTTTAGGCACTGCAGTTTTACCTGGTTACCTGCTTTCAGCTGCCTTCTGCCACTGGAAGTTTTAGTGCAACTAAACCTGGTGCACTGCTGCAGCACAGTCATTAAGTTCATCCGATTTGTGTGCTCCTGTTACAGCAGGCTGTCAGTTAAACTGATTGTTCACATGCATTTTCTTGTCTTGCATGCTTATATATTAGTGCACCTAATGGGAGAACGTGAGAAACATGTGCTCTGTGACAAATTGAAATGCAAGGGAATAAATTAGCATCTTCCTTTAAAAGAAAAAGCTTGGTTTATTAACATCTGTTTTGTTCGAAACTGACTGGAAAAATTTAGGCATTCATGTAAAATGTAAGCAATTGAATTATCTTCAATATTCCTTGATAGCAATTGAGAAACTGGTGTTGTTTTCAATGTATTTCACAACTGATTGCCTTTAAAAACTGCTTACTGGTATATAATGTTTACCATTAACTGAGAAAATGATCTGGTGCCTGTATACAGAATTATTGAAAGGGTGTTTATTGTCTCCTTGCTGTCTCCCCTACGATTTAAAACGGAATGAATGAAATAGGCTGAGAAATGGCCTGTTAATGTGCTGTTTTAATTTTCAGCCACTAGTGAGTGCTCTTGAATAGTTTTTCAAGGCAGAGAGTCCTTGAACCCCTCTGAACTGCAAAGTCTGAATCTCTGGGTGAATTTGTTGGAAGCGGGAGAAAGGATACAATTTATAAGGGGGGAAATGTGGTGCCACCGCTGTGCAGGGCAAGAAACTGAGCCGAAGCAGAGGGTGGAGTGGCAGCAACTTGGCTTTATTAAGTGGGATTAAAACAGTGCTGACAATCTCTGCAGCTCACAGTCACTTTTATTTCTGTCCACTGTTAATCCTGCTTTAAAATCTCTGTGGTTTTGTCAGGAGTTTCTATTTCAGCCTGCTTCTACCTGCTGTTACTTGTTTTGTCTTGTGTGCATGTGCATGCTAAGCTTGCAGATTTAGACACTTAGACAGGCTAAATAAACAGCAAATGCTGGGGTTTAGCCTGGGCTAAAGTCTGAGCCTTGTACAAACAAACATAGTTATAGCTGTCTGAAAAGGTAATGATTTATTTAGATTTGGAAGAAACAAGCTGTAAATTATGGAGATACACACAACTGAAGTTTTTGATGTGCAGCTTCACTAAGGGAGTATTTCCACATTGACTGAGGCTTCACACTGTCCCAATAATGAAATGAAGACTTTGTATTTACATGCTTGGACAGAGGCTGAGATATTAATTAATTGAAGAGAGACAATGGAAACCTCAAATAGTATGTGATAATGGTTGTGCACACAGCAATGGGAGTTTAGAAGACTCATGAAGTTATCTCTGGATATGCTAAATGGGACCTTCTCTTAGAGGATAAAAAAGTCTATAAAACTGAGTGGTTCAGATATCCGAGTTACTTTTAAAATTCTGCTTAAAAAAATAAGCTCTATTGCTTTTGATTCTTAGTCATCGCCAGTTAACTCCAGCACTCATTTTACCCCACCCCCTCACCCTGCACAATTCATACTCATTGTAATTAATTTTATGGCCTTTTTAGCAAAGGGAGACCTCTACATTTTATGCTACATTGCACAAGCAATTGAAAGTTGCAGATGAAAAAAACCCAAGCACCAAATGTTTAGCAGGTTTTTATTCTATTTTAAATGAGCAACCTATTTAAATCAATTATCAGCTTAAAATGAGCAGCCTGATCTAATTAGTGTTAGCCCCTGGTGGGTTAATGAATGAAAGGGAGGTGCTGGGCAGATGTGCTTTCCCCCAGGATATTCTTCTACTGACCACATTGACACAGAATCCTTCTAGGTGGGAGAATTTTATCAAATAAAAATGCTGAAAATGAGAATTCTAAGATGTAGAATTATTAATTCTATTAGTAGAACAACATGTTACATGATTTGGGGGTTTTTGCTTTAGTTGTGTGCTGGTTTTTGCCAGACTTTTTAAGACGGCATTTGTTAGTGTGAGATAAGTCATTACAAATCCGAAATAAATTACTTTTAGAATTAGCATGTGAATTCCTTTCTGTAAGACACGAGAATTAAGCCTACTTACGGAAAATGCCAACTAAAGTCTTCAAAAAACTTGGTCAGTACACACAGATCATCTCATACCCATCTTTCCTGCTCATCTCTCCCGATTTTCAGTTCGCCATTTACTTTAACATAACATCCTCTGAGCTTTATTATGTAGCCAATTAGTAAGTTTAATGTAGTACATACAATTACAAAATGTTATAAGTATCATTAAGTTTGGCAAAGGGTATCAGTGATGTTGTTAATGAAAGGTCCTCTTTTCTCATCCCTTTGATGCATTTGCTGACTACTCCACTGTGTGTGCACAGATGTTTGCACTTCTGGAATATGACATTTCTGGAAACAAATGCTAAGTTGCAGGTAAATATTACAATTTGTTACTGTGTAGGACTTCTGGATTTCTTATTCTCAATGTGACTTTCAAAGTGGGTCCCACTGCTTTCCCCTCTTTTTCCTGCCTATGTGAGTACGTAAAGATGAGTGGGGCACATCATGAACTGCAAGGTACCCTCAGGAGCTCATTTGCTGCTCTCTTCACTGGGAGTGGTATCCTTCCTCATGAAAACTCACTAGTGGGTTGCTTTTCACTTTTACAGAGATGATACTGGTTTTCCAGATTCCCATCAGTCTGTTCAGAAATATATTTATATAGACTTGAGAGAGTATAATATTTAAAAATATTCTCAAATGGCAACTAAAATATATTGATGTTTTGATACTTGTGTGTTACTCAGTCTCTGATAGATGTATAATCAAAGTTTCCTAAATTTCTCTGTTTAATTGGCACAAATAAACAGATGCTCATGAATTCTAACACTGTTGACCAAACTCTGGAGTGCCTGATGGTAGAAAGTCTGCTTTAAATGTAGAAAATCTCCCTTGTTGCTGTTTTGAAACATGTTGAATGTTTTGGAACAGTCTACACACTATATGAAGTGAAATGGTCTAATGATTATGGGCCACTAAGGTTCCAGCAAAAACAACTGGTTTACTAGAGAACTCTTTTTTTTTTTTTTTTTTCATTGCTTTGCTCTGTGGTATGCACACGTCTGTCAGAAAAGGTCAAAAGGATTTTTAGAAGATGGCTGTGAGGATGTCCTTTTAAAATCTCCAAGTAAGTGCATCAGAAGATGTATTAAAAAGCAACTATGTAGAAGCTACTGCTGACCCACTTGCTCTTCCCAGGTTTTCTATTTCTTTTTTTCTTACATATTACAGGAGCTTTTCTGAAATTTTAGCTCTTATGCCTTTGTAATTTTAAGGTGAATGTTTTCATTATTACAGAATGGCTTGTAAACAGACCTAATGCACATAATTACACAATATTTATCTGGATGTTTTAATGTAGAAGGTTTAAAACATTTGCTAAGTGATATTGGCATGCTTTGAAAAGGCTAAATAAGCCACAGAGTGTGTTGTTTGAAAAGTACATTGTTCTGGATGTTTTGGATTTTTTAAATCAAATGCTAGATTTAAGTTTTTTGAGGAGAATATCTACTGTCTTTTGGAGAGAGAAACTAACTTCTGAGGTTTTTTTTTTTCTCCCTTTGAAAGTGAAATTAGAACCTGATAGATAATCATAGTTTCACCATGAGTTATTACAATGATTTATTCAATTAACCTCATGAATATAAGCTCTATCATTAAATAAGCTAAATTTGAGTGCAACAATTACAACTTTTGCTAACTGGAAGCAGTGTAAGTATAAAGTGTTTAAATATACCAATATTGGAGCACGATAATTTTTAAACATAATTACCTCTTTTATTATATTTTGATTAGATTAAAATTAATGCATTATTAAGCCATGATATGTTCTACCATCTAGACCTCTGTATAGACAAAGATAGGAGTTTCCCCCCCGCACACACCCTTTTCTCAGGTCTAAATTAATTAAATTCCCTTTAATTATAATTTGCTAAAAAGCTCCACTTTTACCACTATTATGTCGTTGGAACTTTGAAATTCAAAAAAGAAAAAAAAAAAAAAAAAAGAAGAAACTCAACCAAACCCTTAAAATGGTCTTTTGCGGAGAACTGAACTGTCAGCGAATTCAGGCAAAATTAATTATTTCAGCTTGATAAACCTTTTCATCTATTTGACTCCTTATACAGAAAAGCCAATTAATAATGTCAAACATGCTTTGCCTCCGGGGACCGGCGGGTTGTAATGAGTGTGTTTACTGCAGAGTGGCTATAGCAGAAAGAGCAGCGTGTAGCAGCGCTCTAATCGCGCCACACCTGTCAAGCTGAGTCTCATTATCTGTGTACCAAGGGCAAACCTCATTTTGTCAGGAGTGGTTTTCGAAGAACTAACAACTGCCTGGGGAAGCATACAGGACTGTCGGCCAGTAGACGAGTCACTTAATTACCAATCAGAGCAGCAGAAGTGTATTCCTGATGTTCTTTAGTACCGACCCAGCTAATCACCAGGATGTGCCTCGCACCTTATCAGGGTGCCCGGACTAACCATTCATTTTCAGCGTGAAGCTAATTCACCGCTTTTCTCTATGTGCTAATAGGCTACGATGGATGATGTTGCTCAGTACACAGCTATTCATCAAATGTACATTATCGTGCCGGTGTAACCGATCTGATTGCCTCTTCACCTTCTGATTATTAGCTGATAACGGGGTGGCCCTCAGCAAAGGGATGGCCACCTCTGGGGTAACCCCCGAGATCCCTCTGAAATGTGTCTGTACACACGTAAATGCAGCTCCAGAAGATGAATTAAGGGCTGACCTTGGAGTGGATTGCGTTTTGAAAGCCATGTATACACATTACCTAAGCCTCCCCCATGGGATAAATAGTATTATCCTTACTTTACATATTGAGAACGGAGACAAACTGAGACAAACTTCTGGTCTGTGACAAACATAGTGAGCTCTCCATGAAGTGGTGGAGTGCAGTGCCCTTGGGGGAACTCCTGAAGGACTCTGCTGCTGTGGTGCTTCCCATAACTCCAGAGCTGCGGTGTCTTCACTATCTCTGGACCCTAAGAGCATAATTTCAGCACTGAAGCATAACCTGTTTGTAGCTAAAGCAAGTGGATATTAGGAAATGCAAAAAGCCTATTTTTTTTTCTCCCCAGGTGCTGAGTGTGTTGGGCTCTCCCTGAGCACACTCGGAGCAGTATCTGTTCAAATACACAATGTCTTGGAGTGCAAACGGGTGCCAGTTCCCTGTTCAGGTGAGCCTCCTCACAGCTTTCATTTGGTTTCTCAGATAACCAAGGTTTGCAGGAAGGGACTGGTGAAGGTAGCATTAGGACAGGAGAGATCCCAGCCCAGATTAGTGCACTATATTTCCTTATTGGCATGTATTTTTAGCAATACCCTCTATACAGAACATACTGCTGTTTTTAGGAAGTTGATTCTTTCTTACTCTATTTGCAGATGACAAATGATAGGCAAAAAATGCAACGTAGGAAAGTTTTGCTTAGCATATGCTAAACTAACTGGTACGAGACTATTCTGAAATTCTGGACTGCTAATAGGTATCGGAAAATCCAAAGTGACTGACTGCCAAGAAAGATTTTGCACTTCATTTATTGCAAAATAGCTGCAGAAGTCAAAAGGTCAGTTTACCAGCTATGTAAAAAGAGCAAAAAGCTCCATAAACATTGAAAAATAAAATAAGCAGAAAAATTGCCCCCCACTCCCCAGCAAAGCCACCACCAAAAAATATAGAACAGATTTATGAGACAGTTCTGTTAGATGACATCTCAGCTTCTTCATGCCCGATGGTTAGATGTGCGGAGAGACGTTTGAGTGCAAATACCTACAGAGTATTATTTGGACTTCATATATAGGACTATGCCTTGGGTGATGCTGGGTGTTTTGGGGCTGGTGGTTTTTATTTTTATTTTGTATTGCAGAAGTGGATTGTCATGTTCTGAAATGACAACTGCACTCACCTGCCACTTGTGTTAAGCCACATATTCTGTGTGGTTAAGCAAAGCAAGCTCTCTAATTCTAGCCAAATTAATTCAAGGTTACAAAATAAAAGGGAGAGGACTTCTCTTGATATTTGACTCTGGGGGCACACGTCACACCAGATGGGTATTTATTGGAGGAGCTACTGGGGATGGTGGAGCCAGGGACTACAAACCGCTGTTAAAATACTGCGGTCTTGCTCTGCATTTTCTTTCTTAGATGCAGTTTAGCAAAGCAGTTAAACGTGTTGAAGTCCAACTACTAGTATGTCTGCGCACAGGGTAAGATCTAGCATTTCACCTCAATTTAAGGCAACCTTTGCTAATTTGCTGATAGGCAAAATGAGTGGAAAGTGTCAGAAGTAATAAAAGCAATGAGATGGTAAAAGGAGGACCTGGGATAGCCAGTAAAACAGAAATGAGCCTTGTAGCAGTGAAAAAAACAGATGCTTTGTATTGATCATTCATCTTCAGTCTTCTCATCGTGACTTTCAAGCTGTCACCTTACTTCAGCTTTATTGCTTTTGTTTTCTTCTCCAAACTTTCAATGCAGATGAAAGTCTAGACTGTCCTGATTTCTCTATTCTCAGGCCAAGGACAGCTTGACCTCTCCTTTTAATGTATTCATCTTCCCCTTACGCAGGCAAAGGGTGAAGAAGAGGTCAGCAGCCCTAATAATTGTATCCTGGACCTCTTTGTTAGTATGGTTATATGATCTTTTACTTTCTGGTTTATGACTGACAAGTCCTCAGAAACCTGGCAACACTCAACTTTTGCAAATTGATTATTTTGGGAAAACTTGCAGTATTGCTAGCCTTTTAAATTTTCATTGGAAGGAAAAATGTATCATTTCTAATCCAAGTGACCCACATCTAAAACTCTAAATGCATTGAATTGGAATATTGAGTTGGAAGTGGTCTGATATAGTCAAGTATCTGTGTGAGCCATAGTAGTATTTTGAGGCGTATGTGGTTTGAATGCTTCATGCCCCTGTGCTCTTTATGGCCCTTTACTATCAGTACTTTTACTTTTGACCTAACACATGATAGGCACTGTGGGATCTCTTGGGAAAGTGGGTTACTGGAGAGAGGGGTGAGAGGGACACTAAGTTGTAACACTCAGAAGGTGATGGGCAGCTCTAGCTTGGCTCGTATTGCAATGCTTTGTTACAAAAGCATGCTATTCAGCTCCTTTCCTTTTCCTTCTTCTCCTTGCTCCAAGAAAGAAGCATTTTGGGTGTTTCGGAGGAAAAATTCTCACTCTTTCTATTTTTTTTCTTTTTTTAAATTTCTACCAGAGGTAGACTTCGTGCCTCCTTAACAGTAGCTGAACCTAGAGATGGTGGTTTAAGTTTCCAGGTTGAGCTCAGCCTCCATTTCAATGCTATCTGTTGTTAATGCTTCTTTTGACTTCTGAGGGCTTTGGGAATTGAGACTGCGGGATTTCTACACCCTGCATCTGAAATTCTCTCACAATATGTGATCTCTGTGTTTGCCATATTGGAAGTGTCTAGCACAAGTTGTTGTTGAGTCCCAAGTGAAGGACAGAGGAACAGTAAGAAAAGAGTTAAGATTTGACCTAACTTTCTTAAATTTCAACACTTGGACTCATTTTTCTCACCCTCTCAAGACTCTGAGGGAAGTAGTTCTTGAGGTTTAACCAAAAAAAAAAAAAAAAAATGGCTGCTCATTCTCTCCATATCCGGCAGGCCTCAAGTCATATACAATGTCCTAAAAGCAGCTTCATCCACGTATAAGAAATGGAGCTGTTGCCTTTGTCATGCCGCCCAGAATTCTGTTTGATTTTCCTTTTGGTTGCTGCATTTTCCCTTAACCACACACTTAAACTGATGTACATTACCACTCGCTGATCTCATTACCTCCTTCCTTGAACTTGCGTGTTGCTTGAACTGTCTTAGAGGGAAGAATACCATTAAATGAGTCTGTACTTCAACTCCAGCAATAACTTTATGTGTTTGTCCAGGCTTTCTGAATATTCTTATGAGAGGTTAGACAGTCCTGTGCTCACATTACGTATTAAGAGTGACCTGGACTGGGTGTTTTTGTTTGGCTTTTTTTTTTTAAGATATAAGGAATTCAAGCCAAGGACACTGCTGCTCTGAGTGGTGGTTTGGTAGTACAAGGCCGGTGCTTTCAGGGAAGACCAAACTTCCCAACCATGTTGCTCCACCTATGCACAGTAAACTGGAAACTTCTTGTAAAGCCTGGGCTTTGCAGGTGCTGCCTGCTTGCTTTTCATTTAGGCTGTTGGCCTGATCATTCCCCAAAATATTGGTTTTACCCTGCCCAAACTGCCTAACTGTGGTTGTGCTGTACCATTTGTACAAAGTAGGGTTACTGGAAAGTATGTAGCTCTACTCTGACATGGCTGCTTTTGAACACACTTCCAAATATGGAGAAAAATAAGGAGTTTTTTAAAAATGCTATGGTCTGTAATGCTAAATATAGGCAGAATCATAACAGAGGGAAGGTTCTATAGGTTTTGCCAAGCTTGCTGGCTTAAATAATTTTCTCATTTTATACTTAATGATTGCCAGGCATGCCTTGTGACACAAATAATTTTGAAGGGGAGACTTTTAAATTCAAAGATTTTTCATCCAGAAATCAACAGAATATCAAAGCATCCAAGATACCTTATTCTTTCAAATATGTAAATATGTACACAGTCTTATCTTTTTATTAACCTTGGAGACACCACTGTGACATTCAAGTGCACTGTAGCTCAAAAATAAAAAAATACTTGAGACTTGTGAAGTGGCAGAATTAAGGATATTTGCTGAGATACTTGTGAGAACTCTAAAAAAAAAATGGGATCCTGGAACAAACATGATTTTAACATAAGAAGCAGAGGACAGATCTCAGATTTATAAATGAATACTGACCTATTTGGACCCCTGTTGTTTGAAAACAGATCAAACTATTAAAATACATATGGAGAAAAGGGAAGCTGGCTTCTAGGCATAACAATGCACATACCAAGTTCCAAGGCACAGTGAATTTTCATTATGAAGTTGTTCTTTGTTAAATGACGCCAAACCTAGAGGTTTATCTAATGGAAACAATACTGGACTTGAATAAATTCAGAAGTGGGTGCCATCCTAGCAGAAAGACAGGTTTTTACTATAACTCTTTATGTGCAGAGCATAATTCACTCCTTTTAAGGACCATGTGTCCTTTTGTCCCAGAAGAAAATGTAGGATGCTCTGTGAAAAATACTTGCTTGCTCCTGAATCAGTGTGGTTAAAGCATCTTGATGGTTTTCCAGAGATGTGTGCTTCAGCCTTGAGACAGCCTCTGGCACAGGACCAGTGGTCCTTGTAAATGGGTCCCTGTCCAGTGTCAGGAGTCAGCAGCAGGCAAAGACACAATACTCTCTTGTGTGCCACCAGCTACAGAAGCTACTGTGCTTCAACCACCCTGTGGGCCTTCTAGCCTTCCATCAACCACAGTTATGCTCTGTATTAAACAACAAAAGTTTGTGAATTCTGTCAATGGCATTGGGTTTCCAGAAGCACAAAGAATACCCACAAGGCATTTCCAGAGATCCTTAAGTGTGGTCATAGCTCCAGATGGCTCCTCCTGTGGAACCCATATCCTGCTGGAATCAGAGTGCTTTTTATGTAGAAGAATGATTGAAATGAGCTTTTGGTCTTGAAGAGTTTCGTTCTGTCTGTCCTGAAAACAGTTTTGCAGTGAGCCACCTACTCCATGCTCAGTTTAATCCAACAAGGTCTTAGGGAGTTCACCTAGTGACCTTGTATTTTGAACTGTACACGTTGACCTACAAGGCAAAGAGCTACATCATTGTTTCTTTACTGTGAAAATATCATCACTTACACCTAAAAGTTGAATTCTACCTTTCCTTTTTTGAAAAAGACTCAATAGCCAGCCTATACACAAGATATTTTTGTTGAAGAAACAGAAATTACTTGGTTTCAGGTGCATTTCCCATGCCTCTTTTAGAAGCAGAAGTCCAAGCACATCAAAGCCTACCTAAATGTATCTGTCTGGTGCAGGTGGGGGAAAGAAACCCAAAATCCAGCATATAGCAGGGATGAACTGTGCACTGTGCACTGTGAGCAAGATTAAATGATGGTGAATGATGAAGATTGTTTCTGTTTACTATGTGTTCCATCATAAAGCTTTATGGAAAACATTCGAGGAAAAGAATAGGTGAACAAGATATTCCTCACATGAGCACTTCAGGTTCAAAAGTTCAGCTTTAATATGAACATTGCAGATCTTTTTTCATGCACAAAGAGCAAACAGATACTTCTTTCTTATTACATGTAAATTGTGCCCAGCAGCCTGTGTGTGGGTTCTTGGTCTGTCCTTACTTCCACTCAGAGGACAAATGTCTGCTAATCTCCAGATATATGAAAGGAATTGAAATATAAATATACTATCTCCTCTGCACAGGTAAGAAGGAAGGAAAGAGGGAGGGTAAAGCTCATAGTCCATCCAGAAAAAAAAGCTTCCTAAGATGCAGATTAGCCACACTTGATCTGCCTCTGCTAACTTTAAAGAGTCACATCAATAAAGTGGCAGAAAAGACATTAATTTCTCTTTTGGATTAATGCAAATATGGGGCAACATCAGTCTAAAAAGACATCTGAGTACTTGAAAATGAAATTAGGTTCTCTATCATAAAAGCTGTATTAAATTCCCATGACCACATATCTGTATTTCTAAGAGTTAATATTCCTTCACTAACCTGGCCCCAAGTACTAGCTAGTGCAATGCTCTTGAAAGACATATTGGTTCCATATCGGTATAAAATCTAGTTTATCTAACGAGACATTTTCTACTTACTTGATAAATCTGTCTGTTCAAGGACAGACTGAAGAAGTAATCTAAACATAAATTTTCAGGATGTCTAGAAACTTTTCCCATACTTCTGCTTCTTCCAGTTTACCTTGAGACTCAGAGAAGCTGGATTTTTGGGATGAATATAAAAATCTCTGTAAGCTTTCTCTTTTTCACTCTGTTGGTGACCTGAGGGCCCAAGGATAGCACCAGGAATCACAAGCCACTTATAGAAATACAAGGTTCGATGCAGTCAAACAGCAGCCACCTGTTCCAGTGTAATTTTCAATGTGCTGGAGTCTCTCGTGGAGCTGGGCATAAGCAAGATGAGAGAGGAGCAAAAATATGTTTTCTTTTTGTTTTGCAGGTAAAAATCTGGTTTCAAATTACAGCAAAAAGTTGACATGATTAAAACAAATGCTTCCAAGATGAGTAAATCCACAGAATACACAAAAATGTCTTATTCTGCCCAGAAATATGAGAAAAGGAGAGCACTTAATGAATATCCAGGAATTGCACTTTTAAGTATCTTTTGTATGTTTCCTGTTATGTATGAAACATATGGGAACAAGACTGAAATTTCTTATGAATCTAGCCCATAAAATCTAATTCTGGTGATCATTTATCAAGAGACATTTTTTATGGAACAACATTGCAGACCTGGATGTACTGTCCTTCCAGTGCTTCATGCTCTGTGCTTTCATGTTAACAAAGAAAAGGATTATGTTACAAAATAAACAAGTCTCCTAATGAATACAAACTATTCTTGACTGTGCTGATAACAAATAGGCCAAGGTTAAAGAGCTAAATAAAGCATGTTGCCCTGAAATTCAGTAATGACAATTGTGACTTATCATGATCCGTTAAACAGAGCTGCTCTTTTCTCTTTGGGGAATTTGGCAAAACGATCAGTTTTGCACTCTTAGAGCTGCACCACTGCTACAAGTCACTCCTGTTCTTGCTAGCATGATAAATTAGCTCATGTAGGCAAGGGATCATTTTTGGCATTCATTAAATCGCTATTACATGTCCACTTCTGCTTCTTGCTCTGGGGTATGCCACCCAGTTTTTCTGCTGAAGAAGCCCAAAGCACAGGGTGCAACAGCTTTTGTGAGGAGGAATAGGAAAGAGTCATGCAAAAATGAAACATTATACTGTTAGAGTGTCTTCAAGGTTATAGCTATTTGATATATACTTGGGGGGAATGTTAGTCTTGAAGGACAGAGCCTTGTCTGTATATGTGTATGTACAGTATGCTTTCAGGATGCTTTAAAACTCTTTTTTTTTTTATAGTGAAAAAAAAAAAAAAAGGAGTAGTTAGTCCTTCTGAGGGACAATTCTGTTCAGGGACCATTCAAAGCACACAGTCCTGGTCCTGCAGCCTGACAGAATTTGCTACTCAGTTCACTGGGACTTTAAGCAGGAAAAAAAGCTGTAGAGGAAAACCTAGTGCTCCTTACAGGTTTGGGAAGAACTGGAGGAGCGATAGTAATGTTGCTGCAATCACAATTGGTGTGGTTTTCTCCAGAGTTTTTCTCTGAGCTGAGTATATGGTCTCCTCTAGCAGCTAGTGAATTCACTAGCATAGTGAATATTTGTTATAGGAGGAGCAGAATCATACAAAAAGGTAATTTTCTGCTTTGCCTGTGGCTCCATTCAGTGTTTTGAGCTTGGAAGATGGATTATTTTCTCAGATCTGCCATAAACTCACTCTCTGTAGTGGACAGAGATGGGTATTGCCACAGGGGCATCACCACATGTGACACAGGGGCATGTGGCACAGAAGGGAGCTAAAATACCCCTAATCTCCCTCCAGTGATAAGCATGAGCTTGACTGCACATAATCTGTAGGTGCTTCAAATCCTTATCTATGACTGGATATGATAATTTTCCTCCTTTCCTACTCTCTGACTGTCATGTCTATTTAGACTGGAAATTCCTTAGGACAGCTTGTGTCCCTTGAGGTATGGTATCTTGTATAGTTATCCCTGAGATTAGCAAGGGTATTTGGATGCTTTTAAAAGAAGATGACAGTAAATTTCTCTCTTCCTATCAATATCTCCTATCCATACTGGGCCTGAGGTAATCAGGCATTAATTCTAGACAGCTCTGTCCTGACTATTTTTTGTTCATTTCCTTTACTCTTTTCATGGCTTGTTTTTCATTCTGGTCAGCAGATATGAAACCAAACAGCTGGTTTCAGCAAGATGACCCTTTCCTTTTGCTGTTTTCATGAACTGACAGCATGCTTTACAATGCCACTTTTTAATTTACAACATACTCTAGGAATCTTCAGAGAAAATATGCTTCAGGAAGATATATCGTAATGATTATCTGATTAAAAAAATTTGGCTTTCAATTGTTGTTAGCAAGTTACAGGACAAAAGGGAAAGAACTTCAAAATTACATTAAATTTGAGACAAGGAATTTTAGTTCTACTGGAAAGCTGTAATGTCCTGTGGTGGTTTCCATTCAATGAACTGTTAGAAGGAAGAAACATCATACTAACCCATTTCAGTTTCTGGATATAGTATATCATTTTAGATTAATACTTTTAACATTTCATGGTGTCATTCTGGAATACAATGATCTATAGTATTCATCAGTTTCAACCTCTTTTGTTATAAATTAAGAATAGTACACCCAAAAGCTCTCAAATAAAATTTGTCATTTGAAATAATAAAAGTAAAGTGTGTCATTCTGACTGACCATATTTTATGTCACCTTTTCTGATTCTCACAGCTGTGGCACTGCTGTCATTGCTTTTCAAAGAGATGGCACGAAAACAAAACAAAGATAGAGAAATAAAGGTGTGTACAACAATAAAACACAGGTATTTTCTACTTTGGAGGATTCACTGTAAAACTTAATCAAGACCAGCACATTGTCCTGCAAACATTTTCCAAATCTCATGTATGTTTAGTGACTTCAGGAATCTTGGAACATGACTGCACACACTGTACGCCCAGGTCTTCCTTGCTGATCACTCTAGTCAGAACATTTCCTTGTGCACGGTGCTTAGCTGTTTATCAAAACTTTTGCTCCACTCCATCATTTGCACTGTAAGGTCTTTGTCACCAATTTCTGTTATATTTTCTATAGTCTTTTGGGGACATTTTCCTCTGGCCTGTTGAACAGGAGCAAGGAATATCTTTCTTTTGTGTTGCAGGCACCTGCCCTCAATGGGTCTTGACCCTTGAGTAGTATTTCTGTTGTTTCTGAAATTTTCAGTTTACAGGTGTGAATATTCACCCTGGTGTGATTCCACTTTTTCCATAACATCACCCATAGTGTTAGCTCACTGCTTGTGGGGAGGATAATCCAACCCCCACTAACATACGAACAACCCTGGCTTGGGTCCTATGCTTCCAGCTGGTAGTAAAAGGTAGTAAAGTACCAAAGAATGTAATCTTTGGTGGATGATGCATGACCCTGACCACTTGTCATTCCATATTCTCTAATGGGTTTGGAGCTTTTCAGAAAGCAGCTGGAGAATAACTTTCTCCAGCAGTCACAGAAGTCACAGCTAACCCCACTGCAGTCCAAACTGAGCAGTCCATATAGAAGACCTTTCCTCTTCCTTCTTGCTGTTCAGATTGGGGCACACCAGGAATACAGATCTCTTTTTAACTTTCTGGAAAAGCTCTAGTTGTGACACCATTTCTGTTTTTCCCTGAAAAATCCATTGACTGCTTGAAACTGTGATCATCTGCATTCACTCCATGACCTCTGTGGTGTTTGGATAACTGGAAATGAACTCTGAAATGCATTTCTTATTAGATCTTTCATTTTAATGGTGTGTAGAAGCAGAAAAGTAGCATGAGAGTCCAGGTTTAACCCTGTAATTTAAATAAGGTTGTGTTTTTTCTGCCATCTTACTCTCTTTGTTGTGATTGTCATGAAGCTGTATTAATATTGTGCTGCTTCTGTTCTCATTTGGTATGTGAGTGAGATGTCACAATTTCATTGTCTTGTGTGCTATGTTCCCATATCTATAGAAATATCTGCATTTTCCATACATCTCAGAAAGAGTAAAGATACTGGCATGGAATTCAAAGTGTCTTATGCTCTCCCAGCTTTCTGAAATCTGTTCAGATGAAGTTGTTGCCTCTGGCTTTTTGCTTAAACTCTTACAATACAACCTGAAAACTAGAGCTGATTTGCAAAGAACCTACTCAGCATTCCTTTTTGTCAAATTTAAATAAATAAGTTAGTCCAATTACTGTTAGAAAAAAATTCAGTTATCTTTATTTTAAATGATATACTGGCACATTACACTTGTATGCTTTTATTGTTTAATAGAGATATCTAAGTATGCCTATGGCCCTCGTCACCATCATATGGAAGTGCCTCCAAAGTACTTAATAGAAATTACAACAACAACCTCTTTTTCAGTGATGAACTGAAGCTCTGTAAACTGAACTCTTTCCTTAGGTTCTTCTACAGGAAGGTCAGCAACCTCCATTTCCCTCTTACGCCTCTTTTCGCCTGCCCTTGGGACTAGCCATCTCCTTTTTGGCTTTCATTACTCTAGCCAAGGTAAATAATAGAGAGACCTTGTTATTAATGTTCTCATTTAAAAATCTATTATGGTATTTAGAATGATGAGGTCTGACTCTAAGTCAAGGGAAGATTAATTACATGACACTAGTGAAAACGGGATGTGACAGTCTTCGAACTGATATGACTAACCATCCCAATAAATCTGAGCTTGCACAATTGCCTTAGTAAAGTGTGCACCATGTGCCAGCATTCAGAATATTCCTCTGTACTCATAAGCAGTTACCAGGATGTCACTTAATTATCTCTTTGAGGCAGGCACTATAGCAAGAGGAAAATCTTTTCTGAATATACCCTCCCAGGGAGAGGGAGTGTAAGGTACATCTCCATGAGAAAAAAAAAAAAAAAGATACTGTTGACCCAACCTCTTTTTCATTCTCTTCCTTTTGATTTTTTGGTGCCAAGAGGAAAATATGGGAATGCTACTGGCTTGTAATCCTAAATGGAAAGCAAGCTATGCCACTTACTAGATATATACTGCCCTTACTGTGTTGTCTTCTCATATTTTAACACCTGTTGCTCCAAAAGCTCTGTCCTATGGGTCTGTAGTTTTCTTGCACTGGGTATTGGCCTTTAAAGACCTATATGGCCTAGGATCTGCCTTTGGAAAAAGTAGCGAATTCCTTCTTTAGCTGTCACTGATAGCTTGGTTTAAGGCCACTGAAATTTATATGTATTTATACAGCTATGTATAAACTCCTGGTTTATGCGGTCTGTGAAGAGCTATCATCTGGGTCAGCACATAGCAGCATATAGAACAGAAACAGAAACTTTCATGCAGCTAATGCCAGGGGACTTTACCCCCAACCTCCTACAGCAATCTGTCCAAAAATGCCTGTTAAAATTGCTGTGCCTAAGCTCCTTGCCCTTATTTAGCTGCCAGGTGAGACACAAACAATTTGTGTGGTTGAGCAGGCAGACACATACAGTAGGTACAAAGGACCATGAGAAGGAAGGCAGTGTGCACCCACTGCCTATAGATGGGAAGCTTTCTTCACAGCCGTCAGACTCATTTGTACATGCTTCCTACTGTGCTCCCACTACCCACACCACATCCTCAGACTCCTCACTCTTCAGACACTGACTTCTGTCCTTTCAGTTGGATGTCAGACTAATTTGTGCATGGTCATAGCAGAAACCTTCACCATGGGGACAAGAACATGCAGTTTTCATACATTTACTTTTCCCCAAGAAGATGACGAAAAGGTAAATCAAATTACCCCAAGCAAAAATGAAAAATAGTATTAGTTTTGTTTTAACAAGCTCAGGCAACAGTAGCTCTAGGGCCACATCTTTGACGCCTGGATCCTGCCTGGTCCCAGTTGCACTGAGGGGCCCTCCAGGCCCCTGAGCTCTGCAGTGCCAATGTTGCTCTAGTGCGGCCTCCAATGTGGTGCTCAGCACCAGGAATGCACTATGATGTAAAGTTTTGTTTTCTTTGCTCTCCTACAATTCCCTTATTATGGCAGAAGGAAACGAACATAAACATGATGAATTGGAGGAAAATGCCTATCTTCTTAAAATCTGAAGTGTGTCATTCATAACAGCGGGGAAATTTGTTGATACATATAAAAATCAAGTAACAGCTTCTATTGGAAGATGTTTGTTGAGCCAGATCTTGAAAGCTGTGAAAGGTAAAGAGTTTCAACAAATTACTTCTAAAATAATTGTTGTACAATGATAATCAACTAGAGTTTAGGGTTCTTTTGACAAACTTAGCTGGAAAAAAATGAAATTTTCCAATAAGGAGGTTTTTTTTTTTTCAGGTCTTGCTTGGACTTTTTTTTTTTAGCAAATTCCAAATAAAGCAGTTGTGATTGTACCACAGATATCTGGGGCTTCTGTATACTGCAAGGCTTCATTATGGCACATGCCACCCCCTTGACCCCATCTCTTCCCTCTCCGGTCTCTCTGTATTTAGTCTACGTTTACCAGATTATATTTCTCTCTTTGTGTGCTCAGTTCCTACCTCACAGTGGATGTCTAGACAGGCAGGAGGAGGGGACTATGGCAGTCAAGAGAAGGATGAAGATTCAAGGAATCGTGCAGGATGTGCTGTGACTTAGCACTTCCTGGCAGAGCTGATGCTCCCATGCAATTGGGAACCAAGACCAAACTTGTCAGTGTAATAAGGGCTACATTTCAGGTTCGGTTTCAATGGCATCTGAACTGTGCTCGTATCTTGGTAGAAATTACAAAGCAGAAGGGAACATTCTCTGTTCTATTGACGCCCCAAAACCTGAAAATGTGCCTGTATTCTTTAGCTCCATCTACTGGCACTTTGCACAAACTAGCCTTTATGTATGCACAACTGAAGTATTCCTGTATGAAAAGAAACAAATAGCTTCCTACAAATTGCCCATCTGGTAGATATGATTATCTCACTTTTTAACAATAACTAATCATTATTATTATTATTTTTGTAATCTCTGTAGGGTGGGGTCTATTATTTCTCAGAGGATAAGTCTACACTGGATGTGTTACTAGACTACAAATGAATAATTGTGTGTGTGTGGCAATATGCAGTTATCATTCCGTGCAAGTATAATTGAAGCATCATAAAATAAAAACAAAACAAAACCAACAACTAAACATAATTAAGTCTTTAGCAATACCCAGGGGATGCAAGTTGTTTCTATTCACATTTCAAAAATGAATGAACAAAATCTGACTAAAGAATCCTGGCTCCTACTTGAGTCCTCTGCTTGTTATACCTCTTTCCCTCTACGCATGCTGAAAGAGACGCCTTTTCAGTTGCTCTTTCCTGTGGTAGATTTGGGAGTAGTACCGGAGGTGACTTTCTTCTTGCTCTGCATTTCCACTGCTATAATATTAAGTTTCTTTAAAGTCTTTGCGTAAAAATGGAGTGATACTAATAATTTTTATAAGAAGGTAAAAATGTAAGAAGATGCCTAAAGCTTGGATTTTTTAATAATTTCTAAATAAGAGAAAATGTATATTTCATGCACAAAGCATTTCATATATAGAACATAGGATGTTCTTCTCAAGTATGCATTTGAAATGAATGCTGGTTTGCATTCATCACTTACAGCAATTGTAGTTTTGTATCCAGACTCCTATGGAGATTTCTTTTTCTTCAACAGCTTCTGCAAGCTTTCATTTTTCATACTGCTCATATATCACTATTTAGTGTAATGGGAAAACTCTGAAGGAACAATCCATAGTTTTAAAATGAATAAATAAAACATCCAAACCGAAAAGGACTTGCCCCTATTCAGAAGGGACAATCATTTGGGAATATATTCATTTGTATAAATATACTTTTAATCAAACTTTTTCCATATGACTTCAGAGATAATTGCCTCCTTTAAAATAATAATAAAAAAGGAAACAAGCCATAATACCATAAGCAATCTCTTGTTATGGAGTGACTGTAAGACACCAAGTTCTGGCATAACTTTCCATAATCATTCTCTGAAAGTTGCAATTTATTTATTCAGTTTTAAATGGAGTTTAGCGTTTTCAAATACAACCAAAGTACATTGGAAATACTTGTTGGGTAAGAAGTAAAAAATATGTGAAGGTGTTCCACACATTTTCAGCTAAAATGATATATATATGTTTCTGGTTTTAATGTTGAGGGAATTTGGATTCAATAAACCATTTGTTTTCCATGAGGATATCCTGGTTACAGCAGCCCCTTAATAATCCTACTTTCTGTACAATAAATGTATAGCTTGTCTGTAGGAAGTTGAGCAGACTAGGATTCTGGCCTAAGCAAATTCAGTGGTAAAACCCTCACTGTTTTCACTGGGATCTTCATTTTAAGCAGAATGGTCAATATTTTAACTTGTTTCCCACATGGGCAAGGCATGCTGGCCTTGTAAGCCTGTAAGGGACTGATCCAAACCCCAGGGGAGACCATGGTATACTTCTCATTGAGTTCAGTAGGCTTTTGTCACAGCCTAATTGGAGGACAGCTAATGCGCAGGGTGGACAGATAAAAGAAAAAAATTATCTCACCTAATGAATAAAAACAGCAGTGGCAAGTACATGGGATAAGAGGAACACTTGGGAGGGTGGAGTAGATTTGGAAATCCAAACAGATGGTCACAGGGACTGCAAAGAGCACTGATGGAGACAAGGTGAGCTTGAATCAGGAAAACATCAGCATCTGAAGTAATTATTTAAATACTGCAGGGAAAATAGAATTGCATGTGTAGCATGAGCTCTCTGCTAGCTAATTCCAAGTCCAGATTGACCTTTCTATAGTTTATTGTTTATCCAACTATCTTAGGTCTTCTGAATGCTAGCATTACTGACACCTACCAGGAAAGATACATTGGCAAAGGCTCATTGTTAACCACTGATTTCTGCCCACCAAGATCTGCTCCAGGTCACCTGTGCAGGCTGATGACGGGAGCATGGGATGACACATGCTGTTTGCCTCTTGCTCAAGGTCAACCATTCTTTCTGAGATTACCAACCCCCAACCCAATACAATCAATATCAAGAAATACGCTGTAATCTCACGATGAATATAAGCACCCTTTGGGATATGAGCTGGTCAATGCAATTTGATGCATTCCTAGAAGAACAAAAGGTTTAGAACCAGAGTGCATTGTCTGGTTACTTATTTGCCATTAGGCCTAAAAGCTCAATAGATTAGCTAAATCTAGAAAAGGCAGTGAATTAAAATAGGACATTTGTGTGTTTTCTGAGAAGACCTGTTTTTCCTTAACTGAACACGATATTTCCTATTTTTTTTCCATTTTAGTTTCCAAAATTATCAAAAAATACAGTTAGAATTGTCTCATTTTTCTCCTATAACATTATTTGAGGTATAGAAGTAACTTTTATCCCTGTTTGCCATAGAACAAAACCTAGTTTTACAATGTTGTCCTAGAGGCGGCAGCAGAGTACATAAGAAACAAAAAAAAAAGTAACACACAAATGGGCAAAGTTGTGTTTGGTTAGTAGTTAATCTATATAAAATCTGAATAAAGGGCTTTTCTGGAATATAGTGCTAATGTAAAACCCAAGGGGGAATATTGGCAGGGCTTTGAAATAAGTAACAGGGTAGAAATAATACTAATGTTATTGCATGTTCTGGATGTGAGTGAAAAAAAATGACCTAAAAAAATCTCGACTTGTTGGAGAGCACTCACTGAAGCAAACTGTTTCCTATATCCCAAATTTAGAGCAAACCTAAGCTACTTACATAGAGCTAAAGAGTCAAACTTTAGTTGGCAAATTTTAAAACAACTGTGATGCACAGTGACACATTAATTGAAATGTACTTTCCAGTGCAACCATTTAGCAATTTTTATAAATATCAAAGCTTTTGGTTTTTACTGTCGGTCTTTGTTTCTGAATGAGAAATTTATAAAAAACATATGTTTCTAACTGCCACTGAGAGCATGTTCAGAAGGATGTGGCCGCTGAACTATATCAAACTTTCCTCAGTGCAATCATTTGATGAACTCACTAAGAAGATTCTGCTAATAATGTCTCTTTTCAGTAATAACCAAAAGTTGTTAGTGTAATTGGCAGAAGTGCTATTGTACTGAGATGGGAGGAACACAGCCTTAAAGCACGGTCCTATTGAAGTCATGGGCGATTTGTTGCTGGTTTCAGTGGGACCAGAATTTTGCCAAATATATCTAATGCCTTCTGAAGTCTTTCCATGAATTAGCCTGCAATTAAAAATAAATCATCTTGTATAAGTAAGTTGTGTACAGAACCCACATTGCCATAAACTTCAGATCTGACTCCAGGTTCTCCAGCTGCTGGGATTGCTTAGCTCCAGGATTTTGGCTTCTTTTCTTCTGATGCCTAGCTGAAGTGTTAACATGACAAAATTATCATGTCACTTCCAATGTTTAGATTCGAAGCTCGGCTGTGTCAGTCTATCTGACCATCTGACCATTTGCATTACAGCAGCACCCAGAAGCCTCCAACCACGGTGAGAACATACTTACGAATGGTACAATGTCTTGGTTTGCTCTGCCTGAAAATAAGGTCCCAAGAGCTCAGCTGACCACCCTTAGGCCTGCCCATGGCGGGATGTGCTCAGGCATGGAGGTCTGTGTTTGCAGACTGGTGCCTGAAAGCTGCCTTGGAGGCCAAGTCCATACACTGTGTGCCAGGCTGTCCTCAGCAGCTCTTGTAGACAGCACGACTGCACCTTGGATGCAGGATAGCCTGCAGGGCTGGCCCCAACAGGGGTTTATCAGGTAAGTAAACAGCTGCTTGAAAGTTTGATAAAAAGAAGAGGCTCAGGCTGAATCAAGTCCTTGTTGACTCCGTGGTCTTGACTGTGAAAGGTGTCACAGGCTTTTTCAGTGAGTCGCTTTCCTAGCATCAGAAAGGGCAATTAAGCTTTTTTCACCTAGTACAAAAGTTTTAGGAAACCTTGTTTTACTACTGGTTTTTATGTCTGGAAAGCTTTACTGGTTTATAAAATGACCTGTGATGAATCTGTGCACTCTGAAATGTCCTCATTAAAAGTGCCTTATCTTCTCCTACAGTTGATGCACAAGGGAGCTTCTAGTTGCATCACTAAACCCTGCAGGCTCTATTTTGGACAGATCTCTGCCTTGATGAGAAGTGAGGGTAGGTGCAGCTGGTTCTAATGCAGTCCTCTGATATTCTCTGTGCTATGGAAAAACAACATTCCTCTGCATTCACATGGACAAATGCAGTGGATGGCAGTGGGTTCTTGTGCAGTGACATGTACACGCTGTTCGTATACAACAAAGTATACTGGTGATGGTCCCTCCTAGTTTCTGGGAAGTTGTAAACATATACCCATAAGTATGTTTTCTAAATGCAAGCTTCATTTGGGGTAATAATGTCTATGAACAACTTACAAAAGGATAATTTATCTTCATTTAACACCTAATCTTTACCCACTGATACCTGGAAAGCAAGCCTCTGCAACATACAGGAAAAGCTTTCTAATAATTCACATACAGCATTTTTTCTTTGTTTTCAAGACTGCTTAGCTAACCTGTACAAAAATATTTGCAGCCCTCTTTCTCCAGAAAGCTCCAGCTGATGAGCCAAGCTCTCAACATTTCATTCCTGTGTAGATAGTTTGCTAAAATTTTTCCCAAGGCTTTATGGTTTTCAACAATATATCTTTCATCACTGTATTGCCAAAAAGAAGTGGCTGCCTTGAAACCTCCCTTAGGATTTGGACTGGATATCGAGGATTAGTTTATAACTGGTAACTTATGAACTGCATAATGTTCTACAAACAACTTATTTTTCTTAATGTAATGGTGAAACTATGAAATCTCATCATAAGAATTTATTTCTGAAAGGGTATTTGAATGAAGCTTCAAACAATACTTTTCCTATATTAAAACTGGTAAAAAGTTAAAGGAACACATTTTTTGTCTTCATACAATAAGCATTAATAGACCACAAATCTTGAAAATATTCATCTTCAGTTGAATTTATATGTTTTTGTTTTGGATTTGGGGGGGTTGTTTTTTAGGGGTTTTTTTAAATCTCTAAGAATGTCTGAGTTTTGAGTTTGGCTTTTGTGCAGCTGGGATCTGACAATATAACACAAGAAACCCATTATTTATAGGAATGGAGTCACAGCAGGTACTGGCAGAATATAGCAATGGGAAACTTCTGAAGAATATTCTCGCTTTTACCTGTATTGGTGCAAGTCATATGTGTTGGTAATAAGGGCAAGGAAAAAAATAACAAGTAAGCACAGATTTTTTTATTTGAGCACATCTGTTTTATTTCAGTTGAATGTGATGGCTGGAGGGAGAAAGGGATTTCTTCAGAAGGCATGCATTTAGTTCCAATTCTCAGTAAACTTAAAACAGAAAAGGACATCTAATTTTTTTAATGGATTTCCTCCAAGTTGGTCATAACAGCAGTATATCCTTTTTTTTACTAGTGCACATGATGCTCTCAGACCAGTAGAAATACTTTTAGATAGAAGGTTTTCCTCTAATTGCTTGATGTAGAATATATTCAGAGTAATTATCCCTTTGTTTGCATTGCAATTGCATCTGGAAACTCCTTTCAAGATCAGGGACCACACTGGAAAGCTCTGCAGGAACAATAACAGAAAGCCAGTCACCACTCCAAAGTCCTTACAGCTATCTCTTTGAAACTGGGGAAGAGGGAAAGAAGAAAATGGATTTTCTAAGAAGAAAAGTGATTTGCTCAAGAATACATTTTAAACTAGTGGTACTGCAGGATATAGTTGGAGTATATTACCTTCTCAATATTTTCCTAAAGTGTGTATAATGGCTGGAAAATCGTAACTTATTTAGCAGATGTGTGTTTAGTCATGTTATGAAAAATTCCATTTTTCCTCCTAATATGGACAGAAGCATGTGAACTAGATTACATTTTTGTCATTAGACTGAATTATTTGTTATCTCTTATTATGATGATCCTAATAATTTAGTAAATAACATACTAAATTTCAGGAGAAGGAGCTGGGGAAGGTACACTCTTAACATGGCTCCATTATTATATTTGTGTCTAAACTTCCTTGGCTAGGCAAAGCCTGAAGCAGAATAGCAGTCAAGGTGGACCCTTGCTCCTGTCCCAGTGTGACATCATCCCAGAGGACTCAATCAAGATTGAGGCTTTATTAGACCAGACACTGCACAGTCCCTGGGTAGCAGTGTCTCTCCATGCTGAAGAACTTCAGTTTTAAAGAACTTGATAAATAAGAGGGATGACTAGCACTCAACGGAAGGAAATGAGAAAGGAAAACAGGGTTTTCTTCTGTGACACTTAGGTCTGAACTACATCCTCAGTAAATTTCTGTTTCCATTTAAATCTTAGGAAGCAGAGTCAGGCCAAAGTTGAATGCTTTTGAAAACCACTCCCTTAGCAACTTACTGTAGGTCAGTTGGTGTTTGTGGCAGAAATGGGAGTGAATATCAGTCTGTTGTCTTAACCACATGACCATGCTTCCTCTCCTAATCCCAGGTTGATTTTAGAGGGCTATAACTCATGAAAAAATAATCTAAATTTGAAAATATTAAGCTTGGCACTGATAATAAGGAAATTATTAAGAGTCAAACAAGGAAAGGCACCAACCTACACTGACAGAGACAGTCTTCAGAGTAGAACCACATTTTCATCTAAACAGGTTTTATTGCAGCTCTCCTGATGCGTACATTTGACTGCATTCTGCTTTTTTGTTTTGGCAGGCACCACAGAAGGCCTGATCCAGTTCCTGAGGAAATCAATGGGAGTTTGATTGGAGCCATAGAAAGCCGTGAAGGGAATTTCAAGAGATAGAAGTGTGGAGCCAGACATTCAAAAATAGCTTTTTTAATATGTGTCACTGACCTTTCTTACGGCTTGCAAGTGCAGCTTGACTACCCTAAGTGAAGTTACTTTACAGGGAAGGCATGAAATTTGTACCAGATACACTAATGCTCAGAAGACAAGAGTGGACTTGCTTGGGAGTGTGAGTGTGAGCCGGGCCATGGAAAGGAGACTGGATTCAGCTCTCACCTGCATCTGGATTTCTCTCCATTCACAGAAGCAAACATGGAATGGGATAAGAAAGGGAATAGGATGGGGACCCAATCCACCACTTACCCCTGGAAGATAGTTTGGGCACTCAGTGGAGCAAAAGAAAACAGTGACGCAGGCATTGAGCCGAGTGATCTGAGTGCAAGTTCTTATCACTGTGGTCATCTTGGCATGAGGTGTCTGAGCCACGGAAAAAGAAATCAAAGAAGAACACTTCATGAGGTTTGACGGAATTGACTGTCCAGTCAGCGTTTGACTGTGGCTCAGGGACATAGGATAATCCTTGAGGTACAAGGAATCTATCTCTGAAGATTCAAAGACAAGGGTACATCATATTGAGCAGATCTTGTAGTGTACCTGAGACTGGACTTTTGTCAGAAAACCTGCAAAAAAAAAAAAGAGTCAGCAACTTAAGATTTTTCTTTTGGACCCATATGCAAGAATCACGGCAGGCTCCTACAACTGTCTCTGATCCCTCAGTTCCTTCCTTGTAACCACTACTGGTTTTGTCTGCTGCATTTGTAAACAGTATTCAAGATTATCATTCTGCTGTAGGTATGACAAACATCCTCCTGAGAGGTTAAAAAAGTCCAAGCACTGTAATCTGGTAGTCACTCTGGTTCTTGGTGACATCCTCTGACTTTTCTCCAGAGTGAAAACAAAAGGTGTGGGGGAATATTTTATGATACAGTTCCGTGGCACAATGGCTACACAACAGCTCCCTGGAAAACTCGATCCAGTGACAAACATAGCACCTTTCAGGTCATGTGCCAGAGAACTCAGTTTACATCTCTTGTATTGTATGGAAGTAGTTTCCTGTGTCCCTCAGATGTCAAAGCATCAAGTGGATAACAGGTAATGAAAGAAGATTGTCCACACCTTTGTTTTTATAGGTTCATCTCATTGTCTCAGCTCATTGAGTGGCAGAAATAAAGCCTTTAAAAACATGCTTAGTGCTGTGGATCATAAAGGTAGTCTTACTGGCTAAAGCCACAGTGATATGTTCATAAACGGGATTCTGGTATCATTTTCCAGGTGCTTCCACTCTATTCCTCACCCCAACTGGATATTCAGTGTCAATTTAGGCAGAAAAACCCCACATATTTTTAAAATGTTAATGAACTTTCTTTGAAAGGCCTCAGGTGTCATCTTCAAGTGTTAACATAGGGCTTGATGAACTCAAGCCTTCATTTCTATTGACACCATTGAAATACCCTGCACAGATGAGGAATGTGGGTGAACAGAAAAGCTGGCAGGAAACTCTCCATCATAACGTTTCCAACACAGAGCAGGATAGTTAGAAACAACTTTGTTGTTGTTATTTTGGAGAATGCACATATAAAATATTCTTTCTCTTCTCTTTTCAATGAAGAACAAAAAACTTTTCAGAGAAATGCTTTATTGCCTTTAGCATGTTTTGGTACAGAAATATACTGGATTTTTAATTTTTTTTTTCAACTAATTCCAGCCTACTTTGAAGACGTGAACTTAAATGTTGGATAAGATTGATAATAGAAGCCCTCCAAATTAGTTCTGTAATAATTACCAGCTGCTACAAAAATCTAGTGTCCATATACAGTCATATGGGACTCCCACTCCCAAAAATAAAGGGGAAAGTGCACCCCTGGGATAAATTTAACCATGACTCTGTGCAGGGATATTCAGAGGTGTTGTATAGGTATTTATTATGAGAAGGTTTGGGGCCATGGCAATAATTACGTTTAAACAGTTTTTGAATTTTAATTATGTTCCAATGTCAGAAGCTTTTCAGACAGATTTTTTTTCAACATAATATTCCCTTTATTTTGAAATTATAAACTCTTAACAGTCAAAGTGTTGGGGTTTTTTTGCCCTTTTGTCCTAAGCAGATGTTTTCTCTTCACTATTCCTTCCTCTGTATTTTTCTCATTGGAAGGAATGATGAGTAGGTGCCAAAAGAAAATTGAAAACCATCTGAAAAACACAGAAAAATTATTTCATTAGGGAAAAATAAGTTAATGAAGAACTGTTCTGTTTTGAAACTACTGGACCAAATGTAATTTCCAAATTTATTTAAAAGTTTATCAGATTCTGAGCAGTTACACTAGCTTCTGAATATTTTTGTGTGATTATTTTATGAGATAGGAATTCAAAACAGGACAAATTTTAATGCTGAGAAGAAAGGAGGTCTCTTCCACAGCTACCACCAGGTCTTGCCTTTCACTGCTGGAGATAAATGATTTTCTCTACCTCCTGGCAGAGGGAGTGTGCAAAGGAAGAGCCCTGGGTGCGGGTAAATAGTCATCCAGGTGATATTTTTTGTGAAGGAGTCCTTTAGTTGCCTTCCTTGCCAAGAGATGATGGTTTCCTTAAACCTGTAGCTCCAAACTTGTAGCTTCTGCATACCTTGGATTCTTTCCATACTCTTCACAGAGAAAACAAAACTGCTGCCTCCAAGGGGGCTGCAGGATTTGACCATGTGATTTGATTAGAGTCTTAATGAGTAGCAGTGAAAGAAAAGCAGCACCCAGTCAATAATCTGGGGCATGCAAACATTTATCAGAAAGAACCCAGAATGCATTTATTCCTCCACTTACTGTTTCTTACAATTACATCTGCATCCATCCATCTTCTTCAGCCTAAGTGAGAATCAGCAGACATGTAGGACATTTATTTATGTAAAAAGAAAACTTCTATGGCTACCTAGCTTAAGCTGAGTATTATTTTTAATGATTTATCATTATATGTCCTGGATCTAGGTTAACACTTTTCCTTTCTTCCCTTTCCATATTTTGAGTGATTCTACTTTCCAAGTTAGTATGTACCTGTTCTTACTAAACAATATATCATATTTGCTTCCATTAAGCATGTGTGTATGTGAATATCTTCATAAAACATACAGAGAGCACTAACTAGTCAGACCTATGGGACAAAACATATTTTTGGCCTACAGAGCCTGCTGTGGTTGCTATTTCAGCTGTTCTTTAAAGTTATATTGCTTCCTTTATCTCTTGTGCTCATGGAATACAAGCACCTCTGTAATGAGCTTAAATTACCACGAGCTAAGAATAGAAAACTCAATTTCAGTTCTTGGGAGGCTGAAGCTGTGGTGGTGCATGGGTAATCAAGTAATATTATCTGTATAATGGTGCAAGGATCCCAGAGCTGGGCTGCTGGAATGTTTATGGTAGGGAAGCAGAGTAAATATCTGTTTTCTGGGCTTTCTGGGTTTCTTTCCCCCCTCACCCCACTTGTGTGCTTATACAATTTGAAATAAACACTGTTGCGTGCTCTATATTAATATCTTATATATGTGTTTGGCCAGCCATGTCTGGTTTTGGAGAGTAGAGCCCCCTGTGTTTTCATTTTCTCATTTATACAGCTAAGCTATGGAGAAGTCTAGGTTACCCAAGTTATCAGTATCAGAAAAGCACAGGATAAATTCAGGGAAAATGGCAGAACAGACAAAAGAGGCTGTGTGCAAGAAAAAAAATCTATTTCCAAGTGTTTTGGATGTTGTGGATTTCATTCAATTAAGTAGCAAGTGGGAATAAAATTCTTCCTTGCACACCTGATCATTAGCAAAGCACAAGTGGGGATACCTAGTCCAGAGGGAATCAAACTTACTCTCTTGTTAATTTAACAGACATTTTAAGTGGCTTCTGCTCCAGGATGTCTGTACCCTTGAGCACTCAAAACCCTGGAGGCTGATACTGCCAAAAGTAGGGAATGGTGGTGTGTTCACATCTCCTGAGGTATTAACCAGTTGTTGTAGGTTTTACTTTACTGCCACAATCACACTGTGGATGACATCAGCTTGGGTCTCTGCCTGATGGACTCTGCTGAATTTAGCTGCTATGGCTCCAGAGGTAATAGCCTCCCAGGTACCTTGCCTTGCTCCAAGAGCACCCACAGGCACAGGTTAAATCTACTAGACACATAATGACTCAGGAGCCAAAAGGTAGGATATTTAACAAGTTGTACCCTGAAACCCACCTGGACTGGGAAGGAACCCACCTTATCATGGCAGTATTACAGCCTTTGCATAGTTTTCCTACTTGACTGTAATATATTAGCTTTTCCCCAACTTTCCACTTGCTTTCAACCTCTTTCTGTAAATTCTCTTTCTAATGATTAAAAAATTCGATCACCATCATTTGTAAGGGTTCTCTTTATCATACTAAAGGCTAAAAAACCTGCTCCATCAGAAAAATTCTGCATCATCTTATAGCTACTGTGTTTCCTTCACTATATGTTTTGGCTCAGAGTTTCATTACTCATGATCAGAAAATAACATATGCTTTTTTTGACAAGGTATTATCCTCAGATGAAGAATCCAAGTTGATGTAAAAGTGAGGTATCTCAGTATGTCTCACATGACATCTGTGACAGAGCACTGACTCAGCTGAGATCTCTCATGCCCTGGGTTAATTGAGGATTGTCTTTTCCATCTGTGGGAAAGTGCCTCTTGAAAACACCACAGGTGGGAAAAGCTAACCCTCTGGTTAACTTACAGGTGCCATGTCTGTTACCTTCTTAGGTAAAGTGTTTTTCTGCAGGTTGTTCTGCTAATACCAGAGAGAGCAGATAGACTGAGGCTCTACCTAAGGGCAGTACAGTTAGTGGACTTTGGCCTTTAATAAGCAGAAGGTGCAGTTCAATTGCAGTTCATTAGTAGATATCATTAGCTTATATCTCCAGGGGTCATTGGCAGATATCATTAGCAGGGGATCATTAGCATGTTTAGTTTGATATAGCTAGAGCCAGAACCACTTCTGTGGTGTGGAGAAGGTGCGAGTAGATGATGTTTTATTAGTGGCTAATTCAGCTGAGGCTGGGTCTCTGCCAGGGGCTGTCAGAAATGAGTTATGATGATCCAGGAGGGAGTCCTGATACCTCTGATGATGAAAGATCTAGCTAAATGAAAAGAGGTCTTCTTACTTTTAGTAATTTGCTCACATAACTTTTAAAACATAATTATGTGACCAGCTTGAGGATACTAAGGCAGCTCTCAATCTGACCAATGGATGGATGGGTCTAACACCATACTGACCTGTATATGAGGTGAGAATTTCTTTGGGAGATGGCATGTGGTATAAGCTACTTAGACTGGTGTTTATGATTTGTGTCCTTTCCTCTCTGATGGTCCATGGCTGCTGGTACTGCTGTGACCCCTGATGCACAGCTCTGGCCAGAGAAGGGATGATGAAGGAGATGCTGCTGAGGACTGCAGAGGTGATCCTTTAGGTTTTGGGAATGTGACTCATCAGGCTGTTAGGACCTGTGCAGGGGGTATAGGTATAGGGAATGGATGGTCTGGATTGTATCTCTCTTGAAGAGCAAATGCCAGCATGGTATCTATAGGGTGGCTTCAATGTGGAAAAAATGCCTGCTTTTTCTATTAACCTCCATTTGTTAATGAACTGCCAAATAACCAGTGTATCTGGATAGTCTCCTGGGAACCCTGAAGTTATTCACTGGATTTCTTTTGCTTTCACCTGGAACTGACTACTCCTAGCTCCCGCTGGGGCTCAAGTGTGAATGAGAGGGACGTGTCCTGTTCTCATCATGTCTCATTGTGTCCCACTCCTGATCTCCTGTAAATCCTTAGCAATCCCATTAGGTCATTGACAGTTTTTCTTGGGAAATTAATAACTTGTGTCCGTAGCAATGATGATCAGTTTGGTCAGTTCTAAAAAACATCTTCATTTCATGCAGTCTCTTTTCCCATTGGAAGTTGCTAGTTTGCTGAAGGTTAAATTAATCTGTGGCTTCAGGTTCTAAATTAAAAGAGAAATGCTGAAAGTGAGCATTTCACCATGGCTAGATGTTTTTCAATAGAAATGCTCCACTTTATTAAAATGGCTGCTTTCACTTTGGTATTTAATCACTAGTAAGAAAATAAAGCTCTGCTTAAGCAGAGAGCTGTGTTCATATGATGTAACTTCTGAAATTTGACATTTATTCTGGTTCTCTTTGTTTTGTTTTTTTCTCCCACCTCAAACAGAAGAAATATCAAATTCACACTCTCAAAATGAAAAATGTAGTATGTCATCTTCCCTTCCATAGCAACTTTTAGAAGAATGTAAATGGTCAGTGGTGGTGATTAAACAGCTCTGATGCTGTAACTTGTACATCTGATTGTAAATGTTTGATATATTTGCCTCTGCTTAAGTACAGCTGAGAGCTCTGTTAACACTTGTGGAGATTTACATGAATACAATAAGCAGTTCACAAGTTCAGTAATATCTCCTGAACTTTTTGAAGGAAGATTGGCAATTTTATAGTTATCATGGCTCAATAAAGATGTAAGAATCACCCAAAGTGTATTGAGTAGATGGTGGAAGTTAACACATTGTATCTAAATAAACACCAGTTACAGGATCCATATACAGGTCGGGGATATTTCTAGTTAAGTACAGGAATGCTGCCCACTTCTATGGTATGTGGGTGTTTCACCTGTATTTCAGAGGAAGATGAATAATTTCCAGTGTGCTCTCCTTTCCTCAGCACCTACTTTATTGAACAAAACACTGATGTAATGATAAAATATTGTTTATCAAAGTTTTCCAAAGGTAAGTTTTGATAACGAAAGCAAATATTCTTTTAGCGGTTATGTTCGTAACTTGGAAACAAACAAAGTGAAAGAGCATTTTGAAAACAGACAATCCTGAAGTCTTACTTTCACTTCCTAGGAAAGTACAACATTCTTCCTTCTCCCCAAGTGTAGAGATTCTTCACAAACTTTAGTCTTCAGCCAGCTCCAGTATTTATTAAAATTATGGGTAGTTGACAGGTAGTACTTGGTGGGTAATATTACTAGTTTTCTTTTCAGAGACTTTGTCTGAATTTATACACTGTATCTGTATCACCGAAGTCTTCTATATTAGTTGTGCATTTTTTTTTTTAAAGGAAGAAAACTTGAGACTCATCTCAGCTGACTCGCAAAAATATGACCATCCTGCATGACTCAGTTGAGACTGAGCCTGCCATTTGATTTCTACAGCAAAGAAAACCCCATCAATTGTTTACAACATTTTTCTTTTGAGCTCCACTCAAAACCTTTAAAAACTCTAATTATCTTTTTTTATCTGATAGCTGGTTAAAGAAGTGCAATTTAAACTGTTTCCTTCTACTTCAATATATTTCTTTTTCTAACACTGAACAAATAATCATATAGCATTAAATCCTAGAGAGTTCACTGGTTTCTACTTCCTTCATTTAGAAATCTCCTTCATAGAGGTGCAGAGAGAAATGAATGGGGTAGACCTTTTCAAGTGATTTCTAAATTAAATACAGTAAATTCCTCTGTAATATGACTCATGAGACCTGAAGATCAAAGCCTTACAAGAGATTTATCAAAAACAAATAATTTTTACATAGAATATATGGTAACATCAGGTAATGTCATGTTGTTGTTCCACTTATCATGTGAAAGTGATGAAGAGTGGCACTGCTTTATTTTCTGGATCCTTCACTAGTTTGAGAGAAAAAAATGGCATCAGGAATCAATTTGTTTTCTTTTTGAAGTTTGCCTTACACTTGCAGTGCTCTTTGTCCTAAGAGCCCCATATGGCTGGCTATTCCCTGCTTATGAGCATACATGTGCTGCTCCGACTGATGAAATCCAAGTCCTCTGCAGTATAAATCTGGGAAAGCTCAGTGAAGTGTGAATCTGATCACTCTGATTAGTGCTGATTAGTTGCAAGCTGGAGTGTGAATGAGCAGTCTGACGTGTACAGCATTTTGTTATATGATAGCCAAAGAAATTACATTTGCATGGTGAAGTATTTATGGTCATATTTGTGACTTGCTTTATTTGTATCTGGTCCATGGTTGCCCTCTGGGAATGGCAGGAGGGAGAACAGGAGGGAAATGTGAAATGGTTTAGCAGAAACTGAAGAGCAAAGACAAGATATTTTCTTCACCTGCAACCCCTAATCTGGCTAAAAGAGAATCTGTGACCATAGGGCACGTGAGACAATAGTGGCAAAAAATTTGTGTTCTGCAAGACAGTTTACGTTTCAGTTTATTGTTTTCTGTGCCTCTTCTTCCATAAAGCCATCGCTATAATAGTTGGTTTTCAGGATCTCAGGGAGATGATGAGTGGTTGGTAAGAAGTAATTGTTAAATTTTGTGTGAGTGTGTGTCGTGCTATTCTGATTCCTCTGCTGCTTCACCTTTCCCTTGAATCCTCTTAGACTAAAGGAACAATGTACGAAGAATTCTATGAAAAATAAGTTAGATGGAAAGTTCTAGACATAATTACTACTTCTGTGTTGAAATGATGCCTAATGATGCTGGTGCACAACTGATTTAATAAAGAAATTTTCTGCTCAGTTACATATTTTCAATCAATCCTACATTTTCTTTAAACCCACATAACAATCTAATCTTTGACCAGTATCAATTAGTAGGTATAAAAATACTGCAAGAACCAATTGTGGCCTAATATAGACATTTACTATGTGTAGGCTGCCTGAAAGGGTGTGTCATATGTGTGTAGATAAATATGAATACTATAGTCTTTTTCGTCTGCTTTTGTGTTTCAGTGTATCTGCTATTCAGGACAGAGATGCTCTGAGGTAAAAATCAGCTCTTCTGAAGAGCAGCTTTGTGTATCTACAAAGTAGGCAGATGTTTGGGGTAGCAAACAGCTAAAGGAGTCATGGGGAGACAGAGCAATGAAATTGGGCTTCTTCCTATTGCACCTTTTGGGAGCTTGAGAAGTGCTAAGATGGAGGGAGCTGGGGAGGGATGCAGCAAGAGGCTGCTGTTTTGTGGCAGGATCCCTCACCCCTGCTCTCCTGGAGTTCTGACTCCATGGGCTGGCAGGAGTTGATGGCTAATTCTCCTTCCTTTGACATCCTGCACTAAGCCAATCTGCTCTTTTAAACCCCTTTTTTCTTCACTGAAAATATCTTAACTAGTTATAATTTTGTTTTTCTACAATTCATTACTTCTTGGTATGGACAATAGATCAATGATGAGGAAGGTTGATAAGACTCAGTTGTTGGCTATAAAGGACCTAGTATCTTGGCATTTGACTTCAGTTAATTATGTGGGTTATTTTTATTTTAATCTGTTTACCATATTTTGTTTAAGGGACAGCCTGATTATATATCAGAACTAATAGCCATGTAACTTATAAGTAGATAATGGACAAATCTAACTTATATCAATATTATTGCTATTATTTCTTTGTTCTACAGAAGGGCAACCAACAAAAAGCATGCTTGTATTTTCTTATAAAAAAAAAAAGCTCTGTTTTTCATTCTGAAAGGCTGTATCCTAAATTGTGGTCATGGAAAAGAGAGGAAAAGAATGAAATGTAAACACACAAAAAACTTATAATGTAAGGTTACCAACTTTGAAAGTCTCCTGTTAGTTAATTCTGTGTTTGAGGCTGATAGGTGTGCATAATGACTCATAACTTCAGAAATGTTTCACTTTCTAGGACAAATTGTCATCTCATGTTCAAGTCTGAGCTGATCAAGACCTGAGGCTAAGCATTAACATTTACTCACTCTTCTGTTGGCAACTTTTTCATATGAAATGATTGGGCTGCAGGCCAGGCGGGAGATTTCCTTGTCTTTTGCTGGGAAATACCAGTTTATTGGAACTGAATTTTTCTGCAGAAAACTTCTAAGGTCTCAAAAGGTATTCTTTGATCAAAAGGTATTTATTTGCCCCTCATCCCCACTATGAAATAATTGGTATCCAATTGGTTAAGATGAGTCATAGCTGCGCCTGCCTCAATATCTGTAACACATAGGGCAAAATCTGGATTTAAATTTATGCAAATGTCCAAAACTCGTTTAGGCTAGTTGATATTGAATTATGTGTGCAAGACATGTCTCCTACCAGGTAAGTCTTCAGATATTCTAAACTGTTTTAGCTGTCTTTAGGAAATCTCATCACTTCCAGCAAAATGGACTTCTGAGTTTCCATCAATCTTTTTTTTCTATTCTGTGGCTGCACAAAGTGCAGATGTATGCTTCAGAAATTCATTACTGCTAGAAGACATTTACGTTAGAGCTTCAGCTCAGATTCCAGTACTAAAGGTGAGGTCCTAAGAGCTCCTTCCTCATAAGTTACTTCTAGATATTCTTTGTAGGTGTCATCATTAGGAACTATTTATAATATTCATTTTGTTCTGCTGTCTTAACCTTGCAAAATCTGGCTTCTACATCACATGACACAAACTATCAGATTACACAATGCATTAAACAATGTCTTATCTTTCAGTGCCTCTTTTCCCATTGTTCTTAGAACACGTCTTAATTCATATTAATTCATATCTCTATTCTTCACGTGGCTTGAAACTTTTCCACTAGCTAAAGAAGCTAAAATGTGCTTATATCTGCTTATTTTCTGACAATAAGGTCAATATTATTTGTTTTCCTGGTGCAAATTTGCTTTCAGAAAAGCAGCAAAAACTTCTGATGATTTTTTAAAAAGGAAATAAAGTACATGAACAATAATAACATTCTCATGCTGCTGTTACACAAAATACTTCTCATTTTCAGCTTTCCCTTCTCACAGCGTGAGCAAAACTGTCTCTTATCTCAGTAGATGTACTTGTACATGTAGTCTCTTACCAGTATCTGTGGATGAGATTCTTAGAGGGAAACCTTTAAATTGCTTTTTCAAATAATAGTATTTTCCTGTTTGAATAGCTTCTAAATGAGGGCTAACACCCCTGTGAAGGTGTGTCGGCTATTCCTGCTCTTTGTACAGTATAAGGTTCTTTGTGTAAAAGGGTAACAAAAAATGTCTTTAAATTGTACTATATTCTCAGAATTTACCTTGCAAATTTTCTTTTTTTAGTTTTATATCCTCTCTGATGGAGATGGTTTAAAACCAAACAAACATAACAAAGCAAACAAGCACAAACCAACCAAACAAACAAAACCCCACAAAATAAAATGATGAAAGTATAAACAGTGAAACATTTAAATAGTTGAAAGGTATTATTTTTGGAATTTTATTCATATATCTATCTCAAATAGTAATTGTATCTGGTGGCATTTTATTTCCAAAGGAGATACTTCTGCATGCACAGTTTATGTAAAATTGGTATTGGGAGCTCAGTGCATCTGCATACAGCACAGGAAACATTTTGTAAGGACACATTGGTAAGCTCTTGCTGCAGACCTGGGTCTTGCCCCTGAGGTACCGTAATGAATATCTACCAGCAGTCACCATAGGCTAGCCCAGATATGGCTGCGATGTCATATTATTGTCTGTGTCTGCCTGTGAGCTTTGACAGAACATCTGAAACCCCATTCACGCAGAGGAAAAAAAAATTGTAATGTGGTTCTCCTCCAAAATATTTTTTTATCTGCAAATTTAATTGAATCAGCATGTTCACCATTTAGAACTTGTTCTGTAACTGTTTTTTCAACCTGCTTTAATTACTATTTAAAATATAAACCATGGTGTGGTTAAAAAAAAAATTGAACAGATGATACATTATAACATTAAAATGCAAACAGGTGAAGCCAATAAATGTATAACTGATTAATTAAGTTAAGAAAAATCAATAATAAAAATACAAAGTACCTACATGAAAATCATACCAATGGTGTGCTATTGTCAGGGGAAAGCAGTTTGTTTTTTCATTGTTTCAGCATATATAAAACTGTCCACTAAGGATAAAGGAATTATTTTGTTGGGTCTTTGAAAGATAGTGTCTTAAAAGGATGTATAGGTCAATTTTTCCAAAATGTATAGAAATAGCAAATTATTGAAACCCTGGTAGTATTTGAAGTTATGGAAGACAGCAGAACTCTTGCACTCAACCTGCACACCAAAGCGTAAAATAATTAAACTAAACAAGCTGTGTTACCATAGACACCAAACTGAGCAACCAGTTAGGACTTGAAAGCAGTTTTTGGTTAAGCAGCATGCACTTTGAGACTTGTGGAGTCTTAGTCCGAAATCTTCCAGGTTATTTACCATGTTTTTTCAACTGGGGTTCCTGAAATAACTTGTGGCACAGTGGACAATTGATGGGGTCTGATCAGCACCTGAATACAGTGGCACTAGGAGGGAAACTTGAAAGCAGAAAATTTATTAACTGAAGTGAGAATAGGAAGTTATAGAGCCCTGCAAGAGAGGAGAGATTGTCTAAAGATAATAAGTATGCTTCTGTTCTGTAATACATCTCTTGAGCAAGTAGACTGTCTCTCTGAAAATCGCTTACCTCAGCAAAAGATGGTCCTAAAACTTGTCTTCTTTGCCCAATACAGAAAATGAAATATAGATTAGGGTACTGAACCCACTTTTGTGCATTGAGACTGTATCCAGGGCTGGCAAATGCATGCAACAGCTGACCTTTCTGCTGCTTTTATGAAGATTGTTGCTGGTGGACTCCTGCCACAAGAAAATAGAGAAGTGGATTGTAAAAGAGCTTGCTTAGACTTGACAAGTTTGCTGAGCGTTTCTTCCCCAAATTAGAATGAAAGAAGTCAAAGGTAGACTTCAGCTTTCTCAGCTGACATATCTTTGGCTTCAGAGTTGAAAATGTTTCAACATCTCTGAATTTCAGCAGATATTTGGGTTCACTTTTAATGTGCCTGATGTCAGCACAGTGTAGCTGAAAGCCAAAACTCCCTGCCAAGAAAGAAATGTGTCCAATATCAATCATCATGTACTTAGCAGCCCGAGTCCTGTCTGGACCAACGACTTTACTAACTTTATTCCCATATCTGGGTTACTTCTTTTTGATCCCATAAATAGGATGATTGCAGGACATAACCGAAAATATCTAAAATGATCAAAAATAGAACTACATGGAAACTATCCTTTTAAATGATCATATTTTTCCTTGGCTTTATAAGAATGTGCATATTTCTCCATAGTAAAAGTCCAGCCTGGAACATATTAGGAAGGGACAACTCTCAATGGGCATAAATCAGCATAGCAATGTCAATTTACAAGGATTTGAATTCTTGGGGTTTTTTTGTTCCACCTGAAAATTTACCACTTCCATGGAAAAATAGCCTTCTTACTAGAAACTGTTTTCATACATGCTGTGATCAAGAGGTTGGGATTTTGTGGCTTTTTTTCCCTCTCCTTTCATTGTTACCACAAAAAAACCTGACCTTGTAAATAGGTTTATGCAGCTCTAATGAAGAATGACCTGATCTCTGCAAGGATACACATTTTGTTATTCCATAGTTTCCAATGTGCATGACATGTCTGGAATGCTTTATGATGACTGCATCATCCAAGTACTAGGAGGTAAAAAAAATGGAGAAGTCTCTGAGCTTGCGTATTGACTTGCTTTACCATTTTATTGGGTTAGTCATCATTATAAATCAAATTCTAACTCTTGTAGTTTGATGATGCTGTTAAATTGCCTAGGTGCTACCTCTGAGTACTGCCAGTGCTTCATGTCTTCCATGCTCTGTAATGAAGTGAGGGGGATGGTTTACTTCTAAGGCAAAGTTGGCCCTGGAACAAGACAAGGGTTTCCTGAGGTTTTGCAGCTATATCTCACAGTTCAGCCTTGTGCTCGCAGACAGACTCCACACTGCCCCCTCCAAGCCCTGTGCCTCTCCTCCTCCTCTCTGCATGTTGTGACATCCCATCTGGAGGAGAAGAATTATCTGCCAATGATTAGCACAAAACTGCAAGGCTACCTTTACAAAACTAGGATTGTTTTCCTCTAAGTATTGTAAATGAAAACGTTTTCTATTTTAAGGAAGGTGAAAATGCTGCAAAGGCTCTGGTACTGTTGGTGAAATACTGGACACAGCCAGAGCTGTTCATTCATGTGTCACAATATCTGTGTTGCCTAAAGGAAACTCTCCTTCAGTTTAAATTATAGATAAGCCATATTTTTGGAGCAGGTACTTCTTAATGCTTTCCAGATAATCACAGATGCATTACAGCATAGAAATAGTGCCTTTTTCAGAAAAGTTGTATTCTTATAAGCACATTAGGCTCAACAATGTTTGTATTTTAGCATATACTTCCATAGTTTATCCATCTGTAACTTTGTTTGTCCAGAGTGATGAAAACTCACCAGTCTTCCCCGAGTGTTTTTTAATCTGAATCAGATGTGGTGAAATAAATGAGCTATCTCTTGGTATTGAATCCTTAACAACTCATTACCTACCACTGAACTTAGTCCTTTGTCATAACACTGTGTTTGATATAATCAAAGGTGCCAGCCAGGTGAGACTTGGCTAAAGTTCAGAGCAAATCTGCCCATGACAACAAACTTCAGAGAAAGTCCCAATAAAGAGATCTTCATGGCTGATGAAGGTTTCGACCTTAGGTGTTAAGAAAGGCAACATCTTTCCCAATGTCATAGCAGCTATGACCTGCTTCCAGTAAAACAGTGCAACCTCTGTGAGGTTGTATCTCTTATCTTGCAGATGAAGTTCAGCAAAGGGAAGGTTATACTGGAGGTGTATACTTGCTTTAAAACAGAAGAGGCACTGGAGTTTTTGAGCTCAAAACCTCCTCTGCAGATGATGCCAAGGCTTACTGTATATGCAGAGTTCAGAAAAGGAGATAATTTTTTTCTTTAAGCAGACTTGGCTTTTATGCTGTCTGGAAAAAGAAGAAAAGGACCATGATTACAGTGGACTGCTAATGAATTTTTGAATTAAAATTTCCAGTAGTAGTTATTTTTCTCATAAATCTTATCCGTAAGAAACATTGCTTGGAGCCAAATTGTTTTAAGTTTTCTAATTCACTCTTTTTATTAGGAGAAGCCTAGACTTTTGGTTAGGTCCTGTGTCAGTGTGACTCAGTGTAGCTTTGTTTAAGCTAAAGGCATTGTATGAATTCATCCATGTTGAGAAACCAGCTTACAGTTTGGAAGTCATGCAACAGCAACTCTGTCAGCTCTTGTAGAAACATTTCTCCATCCATCCATCCATCCATCCATCCATCCATCCATCCATCCATCCATCCAAGACAGTGTGCAATTATGTGTGGGGAGAGGAGAATATGGAAATTTCTGTGGACTTGAATAGTACATCTTCTATTTTTAGACCTCCAAAGGTGCATGTTTTGAGAACAGAGATTTTTTTGTTAGGTGTAATTAAATTAATTTGCAAGGAAGTTACTAATTTCATTGAAAGCTAGAGATCCTCCTAATTCATGATTCATCATAACTCCACCTCAGCTCTCGCCTGCAGGGATAACTAACTCCTTTGGTGAGAAGATAATTTTATTTTAATTCTCATGCAATCATTGGACAACTTCAAGACAAATACCAGCTATCAATCTTTATGAGTGAATTATTGTTCTCACTTAGAGGGTGTGGTGGAGTAAGGGATGTCATACTTTAGTACCTATAAAGCTTTTTGGATATGATTTTGTGTGTAAGCCATAATAAACATAAAAATAACACTTTATGACTTACATGAAAAATACATTAAGACAACCAAAATTAAAGATTTGAATAGTGTGGGAGATTTTTTTTTTAAAAAAAGGATGTAAGTTTTATTTTTCCCAACAATTCTATTCAAATTAATAACAAGGTGGTTTTTTCTGTAACAGCAAATTATTATTTTTGGTCCCTTCACTCCTATATGCCTAGAAGCAACCATGAAAAAACAAGATCAGTTTTCATTATTTGCATCTAGTGTTCTATCAGAAATAGCTGATCTTCAGAGATACTGAAGAAATGGGGGGAGTGTTGACCGTGACAGAAATGAAGGACTAGACTTTGATGAGCCCTTCAGACTACATATTGCATTGCAAAGTCCATGCATGACTGTCAGCATATTTGGTGGATTTTGCTAGCATATAAAATATACTAGACAGTCCTAATAATGATAATTATAGTTCTATTCCCAGTGATTTACTTAGGCAGACATGTACACCCATATGGAGCTCCATAAATTTTAATAGGGCTCCATGTGGGTTTGGAGGAAGAAGAAGGTGGTTGGCATAGACAGTTGTTGTGTCACCCTTGCTCTGAGTGGAATTTGGATGCTTGAATATGTACCACTGATCATGCTAGGTGCATGTATGCAAGCATGGTTCTGAAGTGCATCACTTTGAATGCTGTTATTAAGTTTAGTAAAAGTATTTGAGGATAAATTAATTCTGCTGTAATACTATTTTGCCGTGGCTTAGTTTCTCTCTTTGCATCTTCAAAAAGAGAGGATGAGAGGCAGCACATTTTCCTTGGATAATTTTTGTAACTGAGATGCCATTTGTTTGTAATTGCCTTCCAAGTATTTTTTATTTTGTTTTGCTTTTTTTAAAGTGTGACAAGAACTTCTTTTCTAGAGACTGAATTTATGTCTTTTAACATAATATTTGATGTGGGAAATATATTCTCATTCCTTCAGTTCTGGATTCCCAGAATTAGCTCTTTCTCACATAAGTGTTAGCACACAACTCAGACAATATATTAGTATAAGGATTGTTTGATTGAAGAACCCATACCTCTTGATTGAAGAACCCATACCTCTTTTCTAATTTTTCTGAGACTTTTCTTGTCTTTAAGAATCCCAAAGTTCTACTGGTTATGTTTCTAAACTGTAGGCTGGTTTTCTACATTACTGAATTTCAATGTAGAAATCTCTGGGTATGATCTTTGGGGATCTGCTCCATTATCAATTAATGTCAACCAATAAAAAAGTACATTGGTTTCTTGATTCATGTTGATCATTAATTTATAAAAAATATTGGTGAGCTATTGTTTGAATTGCATAAATAGTACAACGAATCATGTAAAAATAATTGAATAATTTCCAAGTGTATGCTTTGATTGTGTACTGAACCACTACTTATGAATAAGAGAACTTATTTATTAGTAGAAAATGGCATAAAAGTATTTTTTGTTGGAAATTTAGACTGATTTTCTTTTGAAATATACAAAATGCAAACAACCCTAACTGTGAACTGATGCTGAAATTCACTATTAATCATATATGAAAATCTTCTTCCTGGGAAACATAAAGTTGTCTGCTTTTGCTACCTTACATTACAAACAAATACCACGATCCTCTGGTAAAAGGGTAAATTAAAGAGAAATGGAGAAGCCACAGCTGAAGTTATGTTCCTTTGATGAATATATGTAGAGTTATTTTTCTCAGAACTTGTTTTTGGATAATTTATAAACATAAGACAATTTTTTTACAGGTTGAGTTCTAGTATGGAGGTAGTACTGGATTTTTCTTGAGTCTCAGCTTGTTAAAACATGAAGACTGCAGAATTACTTATTCATCCACTGGGGTCTGAGGTAATTCAATATGTAGCTTGACCAATTTGGTTTTGGTTTTTTGTTTTGTTTTTTTTAACAAAGAGGAATCAGGTCAAAGGGATTCAAGCTGTTTGCCTCAAAGCTTACAGACTACAAACTCAATATTTCTGAAAATAGTGGTCTTATACTTCATTTTCCATTCATATTGTAAATGTGCTAAAGTAGATAGGATCAGGCAAAAGGATAGTTCTGTCATTTAAACTCTGTAATTGGGAAGCATTATTGCCTTGCAGTTTGTATAAGAACCCAAGCCATGAAAGTTGCAACTTTAAGCCCTGTTTGTTAGTTTGCTCCTCCTTTTCTAGCTCTTACAATAGCCGTGTTTTGAAGACCAGACTTCAGCTCTTAGGAGTACTAGGATTTATTATAAACAATTGCAAAGCCTTTTAGGGATATCAGGTAGCACATACATGCTAAATGCTTGTAATTCTGCCAAAAAAACCTACCCTGAAATTATTTTGGTTTGTTCCACAATCTGTTTAATTCAAAGAATTCATAATATTCTATTTCCCCAAATTATCTTTTTTTTTACTAAATACTTCTTAGTATGTAAACAGTTTTCTTCAAATATAGCTTTGAAACAGAATCTTTGAAACTATTCATTATCTTTCACCTAGAAAATTAACAGACACCTAGAAACAGCTAACAATTCTTGATGCCTGTAATTAGTCCAGTTTAGCTATCATTTTGATTTGTGAATCTATACTGTGTAGTACTACCACTGAATATGTATGTGTGTTCACGGGCCAGGAAGTTGTAGTATCTCAGCAAACAAAATAGACAGTTTTACAAGCTTCAGAAATAATGAATATTGTTTTCCTATACATTTATGTTTACCACCTTTTGCTTTGAATTTTTCCTAACAATCAAGGCATTTCAGAGGTTTTTCCCCACTGTGAAATCTATAAATCATTTGTTTTGACTTTTCTGTGAGTTGGGTAAATTAAGTATCTTTGCCCTCTATGGAGTGATTTATGCTAATGAAATTTGTAGGAACGTTATTGGAAACTTTGGGATTACTGTGAATTTGTCAAATACATTCAGAAGTGGCCATTGCATTGAAAAATATAAGAAAGGGTGAAGGCAGATAGATGATTGAGTCACATAAAACTTACTTTCTATGAAATCAAGCTAAAAATATTCAGGGAGATAGAAGAAATGCTCTATGAGGTTTTGGATCCCTTTATTTGCATTAAAGAATATTGTCTTTTACATTTGATTCCTCTGATTCTGGAAGAGCTCTTTCAGCTCTGTGCTGATGTTCTGAGCATGCATATCTGTTGGAAAGTAACTCCAAAGAATGCAAACATTCATTTCAGTTTACATAATGGTGTTTAGTGCTTTTATTTTTGCTTAATTAGGAAAATGTTTTGATAAAATGGAGGAAAGGTAGGTATGAATACTGTGAAAAATTTGAGGCAGATCTGAGAAGTGTGCAGCTAAGCGCTCTTCATAATTCACCTTATTACCTCTGCAATTTTTAAAAAAGAAAAGTAATATTTCAGAAGTACTAAGCATTATGCTTAAAACACAGATTCTGTAAAAAATGAACTGCATAAGCTATTAGCAACTGTATGCGTCATAAACACCTTAGGCTAGAAAATCAGATCCTAATGCCAAATGCAGCTCAGCTTCATCAGTCTACATGGAGCTACACTTCTGCAATTTTGTAAGATAAATGTCTGTGCTGTTTTATATGATGAAACTGCAGCTTGGGTGAATCCTCTTATTTTTCACCAGTGATTTAATAAAGGCAAGCTCAATATAAATATTGAAAGGCTGCTAGTATTGAAAGTACTCTTTTCCCTAGTAACTGAAATATGTGAGAGTTTTGTCTTTTCATATTGATTGTTCCAAAAAAAAAAGTTAAGATTTGTCTATACAAGAACTGGGTATATTTACTAACTATTTGGCTCTAAACATTTTCTATAGCATACTATACTTTATACTGCATTTGCAGAGAAAAGCTTTGTTAGGCTATGTTTTATTCCAGCTACTGCAATCTTCAAAACCCATTTTAATCTCAGCTGAAATAGCTAGTGGATGCTTGCCTCCTACCACTTGGTAAAGATTACAGAATAAAAGAGGAGAAATGTTGCAAACTATATTCCCCTGCACCTATTCTTTGACACTCATCACTGTGATAACACAACAAAAGAGCTGCTTTTCATAATTTTTTCCACAACTCCTAAGTTTAAAAGAGGGCATTTATGAGCACGATTTGTGCTTTCTAGCCACAAGATACCATACGATACAGAACATTAAAAAGTGTCTATTAGAGGTGACCCATTGTGCTTTTGAAAATGTTTGTCTTGTTCTGCATTTCTCTCCAAATAAAATAGTGAGCATTAATTTAATCCTTAACAGAATAATGAAAATAAGGAGCCATGAAAATGTAATCAAGAGAGACAATTAATAGTCACAGAAGTGTCATTTTTAAAACAGTTTAAAATATCTCCTGCACTGCTTCGGCTGTGTTCATGGAATAAACCTACTTTAATTATTTCCTGTTCAGGCTTTCCTCTGTTTCCTTGGTTTTAGGGGGAGTTTACCTAGCAAAAACCAATGCTGCTCATTTCCTCAGTGGATTAACTGGGCAATGATGAAACAGAAGCTTCTGTCTGCTTCATTCTTTACACAACCTGGTGTTAAAGAGTGACCTTTCACCCTCAGAGATTTTAAGGATTAAGGATGCTTTTAAGTCTCGGTCTGGTTACTAATCCACCACTTTCACTTGATGTTAAATAAGCACTTCCTGATTTACCCTTTAAATCCTGTAAACATAATAAAACAGAGTTTAACCTTTACCTTAGGATTTTACCACTATCTTATGCTCTGTCAAATAAACCTTTATAAGAAGCAGGGAAGAGAAAACTAATAAGCCATAGCCTGATTTTTTTTATTTTTTTTTTTTTTAACCTTGGGATATGTAACAAAACATTACAATATTTTTAATATATTCAGGTCAAATAGTTGTTAGGGTGTATCGGGGTCCTTACACTGTGCAAATAATGGAATTTTTAAAAAGCATTTAAAAGCTATTTGAGATAATGAAATAGATGTTTCTTCTGCATTCAGACTGCTGTTAGCAAACGATACTGGAAGGAGTTGAAATGGAAATATATTGAGAAAAGATTTCATAATCCAAGGTTTTGCAACTTTCAAGAATATCATTTAGCCTCCAGCCGTTGCTTTGTAAAGTCAGGCTCCCATCTGGTGTAAATGGCATGTAAACTCCATTTGCAGCCCAGGGACTATTTTGACTTGCACGAGCCATGGGTTTGACCCTACAGAGCTGGGATTTTTTTCTGTGTTTTTCTGCTTAGGAAAGTGGCATCTGTGCTGAGGAAATACTCATTCATTTAATAGTACAAAGTTATCACTAGTCTCTTCCAGAATATTTCTGTCGATGTCACAGCCACAAAGGGTGTCTCCTTATAATTTATTTATATAAATAACTTCTTAGCTATATAAGTAACTTCAACACAGTCTGCAGCCTGGTCTGGGGACCAAGGAGGTGGTGGGACCAGCCAGGAGCCCCTGCCAGCACAACAGTTCCAAGGGCTGAAAACTGGGGTCAACATTATCCAGAAAAACAGTGTTGGGAAATGTCTTCTTTAAATCATTAGAGCCACCATCCATTGATTTTTTTTTTAATATGGTTTGTTTTCATCAAACATCCCAAATACCTCATTTCCAAAATTCTGAATTCTGTCACCTTAGAGAATTTCTCATATTTGATAGTAGTAAGTAGAGAAAAATTATCCTGTGATAAGAAGTTAATTCCCTCTTCTGAGGCTCTAAATCTTGGACCTTATTAACAAAGGAATACAGCTATCTATCTGAATGGGGACCTTGCTTGGCTTTTGATATCTTTTTGGGAATATTTATTTTAATTAAATTGAATATCTGCCTTGTATCTTGCAAATATCTGATTGTCTCTGCATCAGCTATTGCCGAAGAGGAAATATAGACAAAGTAATCATTCATACATGCATGATTTTCTTACTGTGATCAACAATCCCTTTGTCTTCTGCCTCAGTAATGCAAAATATCCTGTTTCCTCCATGTTTGCCAATGATGCTTACAGTGGTGCGAATAATACAAATGCAGCTGCTCCTCAACAAGTTTGAAGGACCTGTTTGTTACCTGAGCTGGAGAGGAGCTCTTGTTAGGACACATTCTGATGGTTTAAAGGCTCTGAATAACATTAGGGCGTAATGCTGGGGCAGCCAACTTTCCTGGTGTCTGCTGGGGATAAGTAGAGCTGGAGTTCATGACTGTTTTGAATTCATGGCATAAAGACTATTTGCAACCTCCTTGGAAAATTACTGAGTTTACTGGGTAGGGCTACTTTTAAGAGTTTTATGGTTCCCAGAATGGTCTGTTGTCTTAAGAGATGTTTATAATATTGGACCTTTTTCTACAGTCTGTTTGGAGGTAAAATTCCTGTTAAAGGCAGTAAGAAGTGTGACAATGCATGCAAACAAGAAACAGAATAAAGGGGAAAATTTTAAACAAAGGAAGTTTGATTTCTGGTTTTCACTGAAATTTGGGAAAGAAGGTGGACAGGAAAAAACACTTTTATTTTAAAGGTTTTTCATACACGACAGATGCTGGAGATGCCTTCTCATATGCCTTGTGCCAATGTGTTCTTTCAAGGCACTGTCAGTGGGAATAAAACCAGTATCAAAATAAAACTGAGAACATCTTAAAAACAGCCTTGTCTTTCAAACAGCCTCCCATAAGCACAGAAGACCTGAGTAGTTCACAACGAGGTGAATAACATTCCTTCCCATGAAGCAGAGTTTGACTAAATTGAGCAAGAGTAAACTGGCCCATGATATAATTCTATGATACAGATAGGTGCTAAACCAGTGAAGAATTTGGTCTATTTAGTAAATGCAGGTGTTTATCTTTCTACATGACAGAGGTAAGTGTAAGACATCATCCACCTTTCTTCACCTATAAGACCCAGCCTTTAATGAGGGATCCTGCCTGTATATATCAAATGGAACCAAATAAGAAGGGCTGAAATACGCTCTACTGGAGTCAATGACAATAAACTTAACTTCAGCTAGACTGAGAACTGGCCAAACTGCTAGCATCAGAATGGTGTTGCACTTGTCAATGCACATGTCAAAGCTGTACTGACTCTGCAGTACTGGCAAGGTGTATGTGGGATCTTCCTTCTACGTGTCAATGCAACTCTGCTCAGCCCCTGCTTGTCTGAGTGAGCACTGCCTCATGGCCATGGCCACTGTCTGTAGGCATGTTGGTGAAAATAGCGTGTTTTACTCATTGACAGTTAACTGGCTCTTCTAGACAAGCAATGCAGATATCTTTCATTTTTGAATTGAAACTGCTTCCCAGCCTTGGAAATACTGACAAGATAGTATTGCTCCAGCTATCATGAAAGGAAGCCAATACATCTTTGTTGAAAGTCTGAACACTTTCTCACTCCCTTAAAATCACCTAAAGTCTTTTCTTTATTTAAAAATATCTGACAACTTATAACTTAGGTGTGGTTTGCTTTCTAACAGGAAGAGAACCACCTTCACATCAAACTGTAACTATTGATGGTAGTTTTCAGCATGAATGCTATTTTGGGCTTCTGGTCCTATATGAAAAGAAATTTGAATTATTTCTGCTGTTCTACAGAGAGCTCAGATTTCCTTTCCAAGCCCTTCTTCTGATTCCCAAAAGGCTTAATTCAGGACATACATAAGCTTTGTATGACACAGCCTATTGCTGTATACTCTCTAGTGTCTATAAGTGAAAGAAGCCCATAATAGTTAAAAAGGGGGAATGGATTTAGGGTGTTGAACTGAAGAGGTGGTTTGATGGTTTTTTTTTCTCCTTTTTCTGTTTTTACAACTTTCTTTTCTTGTGCTATTGCTTTTATACTTCTTAATGTCTTCAAAATCACTTATGTGACACACAATAATTTATGGCTTCAGTTTGTTTCATTATGATCACTGCTTGCTCAAGTCTTTTTAATGCAAAGATTTTTAAAATATTTTTTCTGAATTCTGGAATAATATAGGAGAGCTCACACCCATAATGCATTATTTGCTAAAGCTCTTTATGACAGTTAAAGTTCCCTACCTCTTGGGTTCCTGATGTAATTAATAGTATCTAGAGCTTTTCATTATAACTTTTAGTGAATTATACACAAGGAACTGATGCAATTCTTTCTTCATGTTGGCAAGCTGGACCGCTGGAGATTGAGGGGATTTGCCTGAAGTCACCCAGTAGAACATTTGTGGATAAGGTTGAAACACTGACCCCTTTGTCCAGTTCTCTGTCTGTGAAGATATATTGCCTCAGTTAACTGAGGATAATTGAACCTGATTCACCTATTCAGCTGATGAACTGATGCTATAGCACCTAGAAGAGTAGTCACAGCAACTGATTCAGCCAGCTGGCTGTGGCTACCTCCTGAACATTATCTGAGCTGCTAACAGGGAAGGGGCTGAGTATGGAGGGATAGGATTTTGCTTCTGGGCTCAAAAGGGTACCAGAAAGCTAACTTGGGGCCAGGTAGGCTGGGTTCATCTGGGACACACCAGGTTCTACAGTAGTGTAGAGTGACCATGATATGATCTGCTCTGTGCTATCAACATCAACAGTTTGCAGCACATTTAGTGAGCTTATAAAACAAAGAAAGATGAAGCGATGGCTGAAAGCATGTTTTGCATTTCTCTGCAACTCTGCAGTAGAGTAATATGGAGCCAAACACGTTTCCAGTGTATGTATGCAAAATATGTGACAGAGCCAGGTATATGGTAACTTCATGTATTTAGCATTCTTTTGGTATTCCATTAGGTCACCGTATTGTCATGAAAATCAACAAGAGGCCCAATGGTCCTCACACACCACAGTTTCCATGGAGTTATGCTCAATTTACATCCAAATAAATAGTCAAGAAAACTCAGAGTTTGGAAGGAAAGGTTTTACTTTCAAATGGAATGGATTTTCTTAGTCAAAAACAAAAGAAAGAAATAAAGAAGTGAATACATATATATTACATTTAATTTTTTTAATATATTGGCCTGGCACTTGTAGCATTATATTGCACTACTTAGCATCTCTTAAAAAAAACAAAACCTTTTACTGAGCAGTTACCATTCAGACAGGCTATGGCATTTGTAGGGTAATTAGCAACTGTAAAATATGACTAACCAAATCATTATTTTTAACTAAAAAAATAGGCGCCTACATTCTTATGTATAAAACATTTTTTATAAGCTGTACAGACCAAGGAATATTTTACAACAGAGCTTAAAACAGAGAAAATACTAATCAGGATTTTAAATGTCTGTAGTTATAGTCCTATAAATGTTCTTGAAAATGAAATTAATAGCTTCCAGAGAGGTGCATAAGCAGACAGGTGATGGAATGGTGCCAGTGGGAAGGAATGGTCTAATGGGAGAGCTACTGGGAGGCCTCAGGTGCTGTGCAAGTCATTCAACGTGCAGAAGAGAGACTGGCCCATTACTAAGGTCCTCTTTGCTCTGATACTGCTTTGAGTCAAGGACAATGGCTACAAGTGCTGCAAAAAAGAGAAGTGACATTCAACTTTACATTGATGTCAAATAAGTACCAGTTAAATAAGATTAAGCTTTTTAAATAGAATTTAAAGATTCTTCTCAATGAGACTGCACTACTGCTTTTGCTAGCACTTTGCCAACTTCAAGATTGCAGCGGTTTCCATATCTAGGAGGAGGTTTTTCCCAAGGATCACTCGCTGTGCTCCTTAACAAAGCACTCTGGATTGTTCACCTGGCTTCCCTTTAAATTTACACATCTTAAAAATGACTTCAGCACCAACCCACTGGAGTTGATCTAGGTTCCCTCAAGTCTCATGGAACTTAGCTCCTGTTCATCAAGAGCTTCTCTGAGTTGCAAGTCAGTGAGGTGTGAAATGCTTGTGGTTTGATGATTCACAGAACTCTCACTGTGAGCCTTAATTAATCAATCTTTGCAAGGAATTTGAAATCCTTAGATGAAAGGCTCTGTAACTGCAAAACACTGTTATTACAATGGCCCCCACTTGTGTTCACGGGGACCTCACTTTTGTACCATTGCAATAGCTTTCCTTTTATGTTGAAAGTGGAAGAACTGTGCAAACATGTTCACCAGCAAATAGTTCCCATGCTGGTGATTTAAAAGAAACTATACTTGAAAAACCACACAACATTCTTTACAGCCATATCTCCCCAAGCTCTGATCTTGTCAGGCTGCAGACATTAAATGAGCCTGGGCTGGGTCAGCACTTGGATGGTAAAACAGGCAATGATGCTACTGATTAAGAAAATAAAGCATCTGAATCCAGATTTCTCCACCATGGTGCCCTCACAGAGCACGAGGAGCCATCTGTGCCACTGTAGTATGAATTAAAGCAAAAAAACCTCTGATTACTGTCAGTAAATAACCTCTTAATTTTTTGAACAGTAAAACTACGGATTCAGCATAAAACTACTGATTCACAAACCAAAGCTTGTGATGCAGTTTCATTGAATCTACTCCAAAGAGTGTACAATCTGCATCCTAAACACAGGTGTGTCAGTGGATGCATCTGAAGAATAGAAGGAAAGGGAAAGGCATGAAGAATGATGTTAGAGTTATGCTGTGTTTGTGTCAGATGTGGTTTTCATTTTCCCACACATAAGGTACTTTCCTTGGCTTGTGTGTTCACAGCTTTCAATTTCATGGCTAGATCCATTTCTCCTGGTACTTGGACCAAAGTGGTTTTCACTTTTCGTCTGAATTTCTATTCAAGGTGAAATAATTTAACAAAAAAAAAAAAAAAACAACAACAACAACAACAACAAAAACCACAAGAACTTTCACTGGAATTTGAGTGTCCAGATTTGTCTCTGATTTTTTTTTTTTTTTTTTTTTTTGAGTAGAAACTTTGTGTTCATGTTATGGATTAGATATTAGATATTAGAGAAAGAGTTTGAGAAAACCCACTGACTAGATTGTCATATCTAGTACATGAAGTCTCTGAGGTGGAGAAACTTTTCTTACTCTGCAGAACTGTGTAGGACAATGGTGGAATATGAAGTTGTTATTTTAATGTTTGTGTTACATAAATAACCATGATTTCTGTGTGCAAAAATGATAACAGAACAAATTATATAGGTTATGCTGAGCTGCTGAATTCTCAAACCTGTTGGGATTTTAGATTAGTTTTGGAGTTGATAGCCAAGCCTAGGATATAAGGCTTTACAATCTGTGTTAAGAAGTAGCTGGTGAACTTCATGAGATGTTCACCAGATCGGGGTCCTGTAGTTGGTAAATGGACATTACTATTCATGTTAAAAAGAGGTGTAAAAAGAAAACATTAAATGACACATAAAAGGCCATGAGAAGGATGGTGCTTACTGCAATTCTATATACACCAATTGAAGTACCAGTTCAAGGACATACTTTTGCACTCAGCGTTCAAAACCAGTATTCTAAAATATGTTGCAAAATAACACAGAGAAATGTCACTATAGAGATCTCACAGCAGATGTCAACCCCTGTCTTCAGCAATACATTCATGTAAAGGAAATCTTGTTTATACAACACTTGAACGTAGTAATCTTACTTTTCCACTGATGTTATCTTCTGATCTTTCCAACTTGGCTTCTCTCCCATCTAGGATTGTCATTCATTTCTGATGATGTCTAGAAGGGTTTTGTAAACATAATTTTTGCATATCGTACATGATCTGAGATCAGATTAGTTTAGCTGAAGTTATTGTTTGGTATTTAGGATACCTGTGTAACTGGTTATGCAAAAACTGCTCATCTAATCTGGCAATGTGTGTCTAAAACCTCAGATGTAACAGGAGAAACGTTTCTTGGATGATCCCAGTGCTTGGGATAGAGCAGAAGAAGGAGGACCACCCATGTAACTTCCATATTAAGGCAGTGAAGAGCTTGGAAAGTCCCAAACCACAATTGTTCCAATTGCAATGTTCTTTACCCAAGTTTTAAATGGTCAGTTCATGTCCTAGCTCCCTGAAAGCTCACACTTGAATCCCACTAGCAGAGAAGAAAACCAGAGCAAAAATCAATTTGTGCCTAGGAAACTCCACCATATGGAAAATATTATCTGTTTCTTTGACTATAAGTTCCTTTAACTGGATTAAAGAATTTCAGTGCCATAGGAAAAAAAAAAAAAGGGAAAATAAAGCTTTGTCTGTGAGGCAGCATGCAGGATCAAGGTGGTTTGAGGAGGAACAAGCCCCAGCATGGAGCTGCAGCAGCCTCATCCCAGCAGGGCTACCTAATTCAACAACCCTTAAAGTCACCAACCTTACCCTGGCTTTCCTACATAATTTTTTTCTGAAGAAAGTAGGCAGAAGTACACTTTTCTAAAATATGCATTTCTCACATCCAGTTTCCTGGAATTTTGTGGCAGTGCAAGACAAAACTGTAGATGGGAACTTCAGGATGGCAAACTATAGTTTTGAAATGAAGGAAAAATAGATTTGAAAATTCATGTGGTCTAATGAATTTTTTTTTTTATTTCCTTTAAAAATCTCTGTGATCATTAACCAGCCTAAGGCCACTACCAATGCCTTGCACAGATCCAAGATTTTCTTCATGTCCTATCATAGAATCATTGCAGTTGGTTTTGTGTTTCCTGTGAACTTAACCTCCTTCTGAATTGGCTGAATTTTTATTGATCCATCAGTTTGGACTGGTATTTATTTTAACACTTTCTAGTTGCTTTCTAAACAGTAGTTTTATTTATTTTTTATATGTAATTGCAGTGGCATTGCAATGTCTGAACAGTGCACTTACTAAGATTCCCTAGATGCAACAGTAGAGTTGTATCTCTCATAAGTTTTGCTTCCATCTAGTGCATTTGTGAATTATTACCTTAGTTTCTCAAAGTTCAGTAAAAAATTAAAATTGATTAATTTAATTAAACAACATTGTCCCAAGGCCAAGTAGCTCAGATGTTCATTTTTTATTAAACAGTAGTTTCATTCACACTTTCAAATTACACTTTGTTCAAAGGTCTCATGAAAAGAAAGAAATTTCTTTTTTTTTCCTTGTCCTTCTAAAATAAATGTTGAGAGGATTCAGCCTTCAAAGAGCTTATAGAATTTGAGATAGAAATAATCCAAAAGGATTTCCATGGTGATAAGAATATGGTCCAGGCTACACTTTAAGGAAATGACATAAAAGCAAATGTTAGGGAAGTTAGATTAATAAGTAATTTTCCCTGACAATAAAATCAAATGCAATAGGCTAGACATGAGTGGGACGGATAAGTCATTGCTTTAAAAACAACCTGGGGCAATCAGCATTTGGTCAGGTGTTCACATGGTCCACACTTCAATTTTGGGTTAGCCTCTTTGAAAAAGTCAAGTTAATTATTGTTTGGAAATGGAGGATCTACAACAAAAGATATTGCAGAGATACAAATGCTTAAGAGGTGGAAAGTAAGACCCTGTGAGATCACAAAGCTTCTGTGATGAAAGAAAAATAGTGGGTTTTGTTTACTGATACTGAGTTTTGTTTAGTTGTATGAATTAAGTGATACACAAATATTTTTATGACTGCATTTATTCTCCATAACAATATGAATGAGCCGCTGAATAATAACAAAGTCCCTTGTGACTGCAGAAGAAGGGTGATTAAATTATAATCACATTGGATTAATTAATCTATAATATTTGTTCTTTATATGAAAGAGGAAAATCAGCCTTCAACATAAAGGTTATGTACTCATGAGGTCTGTGTCTTAATAAAGAAAAGGCTTTGGGAAAAAGCTTGACAAGCCCCCCAGATATGATATGTTGTAAATGTAGACAGAAGGTTATTACTGATATAAAATACATTCAATGTAATTATCAGCCACAACAAATAATCAGAGAGATGATAATGAATAATTAACGTTTTTATTTTTCTGTAGTAATGTGTCTAATAGATAAGTGCACAACATTGAATTAATTTATTATGCTATAGCATTTTAGTAATGAAAACTGCATCATCAAAATATCTCTCAGTGGTAGTGCAAGATATCAGCTTAAATAACTGATAAGGTTATTCCTTTGTTTTCCCCACCCAATCGTACTGAAGATGCCCTGAAAGCAAGCAACTAGAAAAAGGAATTATAATAATCTTGAAAGAAAACCATCATAAAAATATAAAACTCATGACCTGATCCTCTAGTCCCAGTAAATTTTAAAATGTTATTTACAAAGTGAACACTTAATGTATTCAATTTAATTTATATTCATTTTATTTTCATTTCATTTTTACTGAGATTTTTACTAACAAATTCTGTCTTTAATTTTTTCCAAATAAAAAAAACCAGTTGCAATTTATAAGGAATCAATTAGTGTGTCAAAATCATCCACGTTCTGAATGAGGGAGAAAATTTCTGCCTGGAAGGTAATGTACATGTAAATTTCAATTACTTAAACCCAACTATTTATGTACTGGAAGAATATACTTAAAGTTTTAAGGACTGACTATAAACCTCATTTTACACAGAGTATTTTTATATATATTGCTTTTAAATAACAATAAATAGTGTTTATTTTTAAATGGATTTTTTTTGGCCTGTGGGTGAAAAAAATATTAATTTTATCATATTGTGTAGAAGAAAGTAATCTGCACAAGTGTCATTTCTGAAACCCTGGAGCTCTGAGAAGGCATGGCCTGTGCTTCTGAAGCCCAAAGTGTGATTTTGTTTTTAATTTTTTTTCTCACTTTCTAATAAAACCTGTACTGTAATCAGACCTAAAAGCCCTTGGACCTCAGCTTAGTTCAGTCTGGTAGTCTGCAGTTTAGCCTTATCTTTAGCTAATACTGGTGATTAATTATGGTGTGTTATACATAATATTGCTCATGCTGATAATATCGTGTTAAGTAAAACTTTGTCAGTGTTTCAAAACAAATCTTTTTCTCCTACAGTACTTGGGAACCACAGGTAGAGAGAGGAAATTTGTGCCTTGAGAGTGTAAAGTACAAATCACAAGTAAGACTTCAGGGGTTAAAAATGAGTATTTGAACGTCTACTAGTAAAGTAATGGAGGTGCATATTTCAAGCAAAACCAGAGGAAGATGAAGAGAATACCTGGTGACTGGAAAGCCTTGTTTAGATATGGTTTGTAGGCTTGGAGATGCAACAGTCTGGTTAATCGCTCATGCATGCTGTAGGTTACACTAATGGTCCTCACCAATACCAGCACTTGCACTTTTTTAGCATATTGTAGAGGCAAAAATACATTGCAAATGCTCTGCTGCAGTCAGTGTCACCAAAGCATGGACCTGCTTCTAGGACTGTAGAGGCCACGTTGGTTTAGATGTGTCTGAAGACCAACACCTCAGTAGTCATGATCTTGCTCAAAAAAGCCATTTACAGTGGAGATAAGTGCAGAAAGGTTTTATTTCCATATATTTAAGCAAGAGTTTCCATCAGAGATGGGTTCCAGCTCCAATGCTGACTTGTTTGGTGTGACATCAGAATGGTTCTAGAGATTCGTGACCCACTTTAATCCACAACACTGGGTAAACTTTGAATGGTAAGGTCCACTTTGAAGAAAGTGATATAGTCTGAGGAGTCTGTGGGTTCCAAATATAATTATTTTAATTATATGAATTTAAGGTGAATTTAAAGACTCCTCTTTGGAGTCTGCTTAGGTAGTATTCAGAAGCTCTATTGTCTTCAGTCCATATTTCTCCTCAGAGCTCCCAGGCTGATTTTTTTTTAAAAAAAAAAAGTAGCTCCATCAGTTTCTCTTTCTGAGCAATAGTTTAGTATTTCTCTTTTTATTTTTTCTCGTCCTCCAAGGTCTGCTTATTAAATTATTATGCAACTGTGATACTAAATCTTATCTTTTGACTATGGTGCACAGAAGAGGCAGATAAGACTTGAGGGGAGGGACGAACCATTTGTCTATCAGTAGACTATGAGAAGCAAGAGAAAGTGAAGAGAGGTAGATGATGCTTTTGATGAATATTTGTAGCTGAACAAGGCAGTGCACTAAATGGCTTTTCTATTTTCAGTATGGGAGTGTACTTGTATTGTAAAAGCAAAAGACTTTTACAAGACTCTAAATCAAATCTGAAGTTTAAAAAAAAAAAGAAAAAAAAAAAAGATTTATAACTCTGCCTCCAGCAACTTACTATTCCCTGCTAGCTAAATTCATCTCCTGTTCACTTTATTGAGAGAGGTATAGTCCTCAGTTAAGAAAATTTTTGGTCATCTTACCAGGCTATATCATCAGCAATAGCCTGAGGTAGTTTTCAGGAAGTGATTTTTGGGTTTGTTTTTTACCCTGCCTGTATCTGGGAGAGGAAGTTATAAATCACTGTGCCCCAGGTGCAAAGAGAGTGAAAATAGACACCAGAGATTTTTAAAAAATGACTTTAAAATAGGAAGCTAAGTTAAGAAACTTTCAAGCTTATTTTTAATACCATTTCAGCAGTGGCTAGTGTTTTCCTGATATAATGGTGACGATTTGCTAATTGATTTGGTCATCAAAATGGCTTATGACCCAGTCTGTACTCGAAAGCAAAGCAATTCTTAATTCAAAAGGGCACAGGGTGGAGTAGGTCCATGTGGGCAATTTTTGCCAGGCAAAATGAGTCCCCATTTCCATCCCTGTGGGTGCAAAAATGTCCTGGGCTGAGATGTCCTCACTGGGTTGTGCAGAGCATGAGCTTTAATATTGCTGTCAGTGCTCATAGCAGGTGCAATTCCTCTCTGTGCTGAAGGGGTCCCTCCTGAGAGCACAAAGTGAAATTTAATTTTTGTTCTTACTAGAAATGTCATTTTTTCCCTTTTTTTTTTTTTTTTTTTTGTAATTCATGGTCAGATAGAGCAAGGATTTCAAAATAAGAGTTGACATTTAGTTCTTGTTAAAAAGTGGTTGTTTAAGTCATTTGATGCTGAGGAATGACTCCATTCCCGCTTAAAAATGTTCTTAAAAAAGTATGCAGATTTATGTTTTAGAAAATCTTGATAATCTTTCTATCTTTTCTCAAAGACAAATTAAAAAAAAAAAACCCTAAGCTGCTCCTGTCATCAGTCTAATGGCATAGCATCCCATACCTCCTCTAAATCTAGTTATTATTGATCAGCTAATGCAATATTTAATTATACTCATAGGGGAGAGGGACTTCTTCAGTGTGTGATTCATTATCCTTTATGAATGGAAACTTCTCAATCTTGGTAGATAACCAATAAGCAAATGTTATTGATTGTTCTCCAACATCAAATAAGGATAATAAATATCACAATTTGGGGCTTGAATGTCACATTCAAGAGAAGCTTCATAACCATCCGTTAATGAGTTTCTAATCTTTGACCCTCCTGCTAATGCCAGCTGTGGTCTCTTCTTGATTTTTGCAACTTCCCTGTCATCACAAAATGACTCTGCCTTGGATTATCTATGTTACTACAGGCTGACTACAGGAAAATCTGAACAGTATTGAGCGAATTGTACAAAAGGCACTTATCTAAAGAAGACAGATTTCTTTAAAAGAAAATTTTAGTGGAAATTAAAGACTTAGCAAGAATGAGTGGCAAAATGACAAGCAGATATAAGAAATATTTGTGTGAGAATACGAAAGAGAATTTGTTCTATTACTGAATAAACTTCCTTATAGCTTGCTCCAAATAAAAGAGTTGATCTTTATGAGAGACTGGGGCAAGTTACTTGCCAGTTGCTCAAACGCAAGACAGAATAATCAATAACAGGGCACCAGCTCATCTGTGATAACCACCCACATATGCACTTGCATCTCATGACAACTGTGGACATCAAGTTAGCAGAGCCCTCTTCCTCATCTTCAAACAAAGCCAAGCTATTTGATTGCATTCGCACTTACACTGGGCTAAGAAGTCAACTGTGTAAAACAGACACTGATACTCCAAAGCTTTAGTGCTTTGCCTATGTCTGAATATATCTGACCACTAAATCCAAGACAGTAATTCTGAATCCTCCTGCTCAACTACCACCTAACTCTACAAGCTCTGCAGCTCATCCACTCATATTTCAGTTCTTAGCAGCAGTTACAGATTCACTTTCCTAGTCTATTCACTACTGCATGCTCTGTCTCTGGTCAAATTAATCCCAAATTTGTTTTTGAAAAGTTTCTTACTTTCCTGGCATTTTAACTTAAAATGTAGTGGCTGAGGCAGCAATGTTGGCTTGAAAGCTCTCAGGCAGAGGAGAGAATTTCCTCTTTCATATCAAGGCTTAGCATCTTCTCTGGATGCTCTTTAAAAGTCTGTGCTCTCTCCTTTTTTACATGCTTGATCACTCAAGGCCCACCTCTCCCTATGCAAAAGGAACTTACCTCTTTGATATGGAGTCCCACATAGATGGAGGCTGATGGAGGTGCCTAAAAGCAGATTTTCAGAAGCTAATCTGTTTGCACTAATGTCTTTGATAATGTCTGATGCTTTGGGGAATCTAGCACTTACCCAGCTATAGAATGAATATAAAATTAAGGTGCTCAGCTTAAAGCAGAAAAGGGGTCAGCTGCTGATCTGTAAATTCACATTTACACAGTATAAGAGTTTTTAATGTGTACTTGGAAATCAAACGTTCACAGTCAAGACGCAGTCATCTTGACTTTTAGATTATCTCAATCTGTTGAATGTCATTTAAAGCAAATAGGATGTATTGCAGCTATTAGTCTAAGGAAGTCTGGGTTCAAAATAAAACCAGATGACTTCTCCAGAATGAAACTTTGCCCTTAGGTGTCTAAATAACAGAAGTCCTCCAATTCCTCCCAGCCCAAGGCAGTCCAAAACCCTTTCCCAAACAGCTTTCACCAAACTGTCTTGTGCATATTTTCATTCCAAGAATGAATAGATTTGTCTGCAGCATGCTTTCTCAGATGAATGAGGAACTTTCTAGCCCAAACACAGAATCTAGTTATCTTCATTGAACTTGATGTGTTGTACTTTGATTAAAAGTCTGGCGCAAGTAGCTTGTGTAGATTTCCACCCTTATCCTTTTATAGTTGGAAACCTAATTTTAAAAGCTGTCTTGGGACTCTGCTGAAGTGTTTGTGGAGTTAGAAGCTTGGCAGACTTCTTTGGCTGTGTCATAGAAAACCACCCTGCTATCTGACACTAATGGCAGACAATGCCCAGGGGATGCCCAGCAGTGGCAGAGCAGAAGGAATACAGTGGGGTGGGGCTAGCAGAGCTACTGCACAGACTTCAGGCATCAGTTGCTCACCATGTGCCTGGGACTAACCCATGTCACTTTCTATCTATCATTAGTGAAAAGTACAAAAATTTAGCTGTCCCTTTCCACCTGTAATCCTTATTTGCATCTTGCTTTTATGTCTGTACTGGTTCAGTCTGGATTTCAGCCTGTGCCCATCATTATGGTATCTGAGCTCTGAGTCCCTTGTCATATATCCAAGCGAGTCCAAGGTGGAACTGACCTGTGGCAATGTGTTTCATATAATTTCTTACTCTTCTCAGTATCAGCCACAGCACATAAAAAGGAACTACTAATATAGACTTTGCACTTTAGAAGAGTAAATAGAATCAGAATCACAGAATTGCTCAGGTTGGAAAAGACCTTCAAGATCATCGAGTCCAACCTCAACCTATCCCTACTACCTTAACTCTAACAACCCACTGCTAAACCATGTACCTGAGCACCACATCCAAATGATTTTTAAACACATTCAGGGATGGTGACTCAACCACTTCCCTGGGGACCCTGTTCCAGTGCTTAATAACCCTTTCTGTAAAGAAGTTTTTCCTGATACCCAGCCTAAACTTACCCTGGTGAAACTTGAGGCCATTTCCCCTTCTCCTGTCATCAGTGAGAAGAGACCAAACCCGCTCTCGCTACAACCTCCTTTCAGGTATTTGTAGAGAGCAATAAGGTCTCCTCTCAGCCTCCCATTCCCCAGACTAAGCAGCCCCAGCTGCCTCAGTTGCTCCTCATAGGATATGTTTTCCAAACCCTTCACCAGCTTTGTTGCCGTCCTTTGGACCTGCTCCAGCACCTCAATATTCTTTCTGTATTGAGGTACCCAAAACTGAACACAGTACTCGAGGTGAGGCTGAATGCTGTATTTGAGAGACCATAAAGCAGAAACTGCAAAAAGGTTAGAGAAGGAAGATGAAGAACACAGAAGATAAGGAATGTGTTATATAGACCAAGAAAATTCTGGCTGGGATGCTGGCCAGGATATAAAATGAGTGTAGAAATTTTTGCAGGCTGTGTCTTCACTTCCCAATTTATTTCAGAGTGGAACTATTTTGAAATGGATCCTCTGGTTGTCTCTATTTACTACCAGCTTAGTAGGTCGTCAAAGCAGTTTTGCTACAAATTCTTAACACTGGGGAAATTTGTTTACAAGCCAATATGTAAACTTCACCACAACACACTTTCCTACTGCACACTTAATAGAAAAATCACCCCAAGTATTTTATGTAAGGAAATTGGATATTGGTAAGGATTGAACAGAGGTGGTGGTTTCACTTCCTGTCATTAGAAATGTCAGTTCTGCTCCTCTTCAAGAAATTATTTCCTTAACAGTCAAGAGCAGCTCACAGAAGTGACTCAGCTGCTCTAGGACTTTTGTGTTGGCTTCAAAAGCTTGAGTGGGAAGGGGAGCTCTGTGACAGCTATTTCCCTGTGACCTTCGATCTCTTCTCTGTTAGCAACTATAAGGTACTAGACTGTATGGGTGTTTAGTCACAGTGGTAAACATAGAGAAAGAACAGATCAATGCACAGTTCTTACCCCTGCTTCTAGCGGAGGACACTGATACCAGAAATGAGGTACAGCATGGAGCCTGGACTGATCATGTTTGCAGGATGAGAGAACAGGCACAGGGGCAGGAGCACAAGACAATAATATGGGGTAGGAGAAGGAGATGGTGATGATATTGCTAAAATTAATGTTTGGTTCAACTTCAGTGTGAACTGGACTGTATGTTGGGACATATAGAACTGATGATTTTGTGCCACAGAATGTTTAAGCCTAAAGCCTGGTCTGTGAGGCACTGAACAAAGCCTTAGATAAAGGTAGACTACACGTTATATTGTTATAAATCATTTCTCTACAGAAGTTACATTAAGCAAACATTTCATTCATTCTCATATCCTTTGCCATAAAGCACTGGCATTAAAAATTTGTGCTTTTTCAGTGGTGAGATGATTCTGTTATTTAACTGTACCTTGGTACCTGAAGGACCCAGTGAGATCAGGGACTCATCACCTGGGTGCTATACAAACATTGATTTATTTATTTTACTTCTAAATATTAGTCACATTCACACATCGGGTGGATGATTTCAAGTACCAAAAATATGTTCTTTTGTATCATGTGCTTTCTGACCTTTTCAAAATCTTAACAAATATTCCTACGGATTAATAACATCACAGTGTCTAAAGGCTGCATGAGTGCAAAAGTAAAAAGCAGACACTGTCCAAAGACCTTATGATACACCTATGCAATAAGAAACAGTAAAAGGATACAGTCAAAAAGGGAGTCAGAAGAAAAAAATGAATCACTTTTTTTGTATGGATGATCAAGCAGTCTGATCACTGTAATTTTTTATTTCTTTTTTTTTGCAGCAAAAGCAAGTTGTTGAGGATAATGATATACCTCTGTGCATATTTGTGGTGAGCACTTTCCAATTATGCAGATACAAAAGAACAAAAATTCTTGATGAAGATTTTATAGAGGGATTGAAATGTGAGCTAATGTTTCAACAGAGAGGAAGAGACAATAGGTGCACTGACAGGAGTTTCTGAAGGGCTTGGAAAGTGAAGAAGTGTGGTTCATGGAAGATTCAGGAAGGATAAGACAAAGAGACAGGCTAGAAAAATATTGGGTTTGGTAGTATTATTACTGGATATGAGTGGAGTAAGTTTGCACTGGTTTTGGGCCTGAAAAACAGATATTACATTAATTGAGAGGTAAAATGGTGAGAACATCAGTCACAGAGGGTTTTCATATTTCAGAGATGCTAGACCAGCCAAGGTTTAGGCAAACTGGGCACCCAAAGATCTAGGGACTGACATGAGTCAAAGTTAACACCAAGGTTAAGGTTTGAATCAGATTGGATGGTGATGTTGCTCGTAGCAAACAAAGAAAGTGAGAGAGAAAGCTTAGCAGGAAAGCTTAAGAGCTACATATTTGCCGTGCTGTGTTTTAGGTGATAGTTAAATACCAGAGGATGTTAAAGAAGCAGACCAAGACCTTAATTTGGACAGAGAGATAGGTCTAGAGAGATGTAGATTGGTGAATTATTAGCATAGAGATGGCAGTTGATGATAATTGTAAAAGTCATCTTTGAACATGCTATGAGGGCATGGATAACATTGGTGTCATTAACAGTAGAAGAAGCAAAGATAAGACTGTTGCAGCAAGGGTGAAATATTCAGAGGGCTTGGGTTGTAAAAGGCTTTAATTAAAGTCATGATGCAAAGTCCATTCATTTAAATTCATGCTGGCTCTAATGAGTTTTGGATCAGGTCCAACGAAGAAAAAAACTGACTTTCATAACCTAGAGCAAATGGTAGAATTCAAAGCAGGTTAGGAGAGTAGCATTGAAGCTCCACCTATATATAATGTTACCCTTTTGGGATTCATTGTAACCAGCAGACACAGGCTATGGTATTTCTATATTAAATGATACCACGGCAGCACTAATTCTTGTTTCTTTGAGAGCTCATATGAAAAAAAAGTCAGATTAGACCCAAGACTGTGAATGGGAATCCTTTCAGAATATATTTCCGTATCGTTGGCAGGAGGCAATCCTGGCACTACTCAGATAAACAGGGTCAGATTATTACCCTTCTTTTCATGCTGAACAATAGATAGTAGATAAAGTCTGGCAGCTCCTCAGCTCCTTATTTTCTGCTAAAATAAACTCAAACAGGTTGTGGTAAAAGACTCCACTGAAATCAACAGGAATTTTGTCACTAAATTACTGAGGGTATCACTGTGGTGCTTAAATAAAGTCTTTGATATAAATCATAGGATTTTCTTCCCCTACAGCATGTGAGCATAAAACCACTTGTCTGTTTGTGGATGCTCAGAAAAACTATGGCAAATAAAGAAAACTTGTGATGTCAATGTGTGTAGATTAAAGTGCTTAATCTGGGTATGAAGGCTTCATCCGATCTAAAGCCTCTTTAGCTGAGAGCATTTACATGGGGATTTGACATGCTTTAATTTATGTTGTATTGACTTCATGACATTAATGGATTTGCTTTATCTTTCCCAAGTGCCTCAACTAGACAAGCCATTGGTTGTAATTGACAGAATTGTTGTGTTTATACCCATGGAAGCAGGCAACCAGATACCATGTTGATCTGGATGGTACAAATCCCTTGAATTTATAGCTACCACTAGATTTATTTAAACATCTCTTATATTCATAGTTTGATCAATATATTAGGGAATTAGCTCTATCACCTAAAGTAACACAGTTATAAGTGTAGTTAGTTTCATTTTGTAAAAGGAAGACTTGTTGAATCCACACAAGTTTAATGCAATTTTATTTCTATCAGTCAGGAAGCACATCTAGCTGGGATAATATTTTTCTCCTACTACTCATTAGTTTAGTGAAAGGGCATATTTACAACACGCTGAATGGCAGAATCTGTGTATACACCTTTTTCCTGTACAGTGATTGAATTAGTCATGAGGAAAGAAATCTTAAACATTGGACTGAGTGTCAAGTGTATTGTCTCTCTGAAAATACAAGACAAATTTTTCATTTGGGATTTCAGGTAAAGAGGTCAAGGGGTCAACATTTTCATGCTCCTGTACCTACCTGGCTAGCCTGAGTCCATGTTCAGGTGTGTAAATCAGTGTACTGATTACACATTTTTCTATCTTTCATGGGTTTGGAGGAAAACTTTGCCAGGGAGAGCTGACCACATTCCAATACACACTCAGGTGTGTCTTCCAAGTTGGACGCATCTGTTGCATGATTAGCAGTGGGGCCACGGGCATCACTGGATAATCCCAATCAGCATTTGTGGGAAGATGGGAATAGGGAGGAACTGCTGGGGCTGGTGGATTTTGTACCCAGCTGGTACCCAGCCAACCTTCACCTGAAGAGGTGGAGGTCTGGAAGCAAATCCATGGAAGAGACCTCTACCACTACCATTCCCTTCAGCTTGCCTGAGTGCATGGTATGTCTTGAGATCCACGCTTAAGTGTAGGGTTTGTTACACATGTCCCAGAGTAAGGAAGCTGATTTAATTGTTAAGATACAAAGATAGAAAAAGTAAAAACGACATTTCTCTGTACCTGTACCAGTCTCAGCTCTGTGTGACCTGACTCATAAGTCTGCATTCTTTGAGGTAGGAACATGGAAATTTTTTTTTTTTTTAATTTTTATTTGAGCTGTTCTAGCAGGTCAAATCCATAGTGCTGGTGCTAATTTCATCCTCACTAACTGTACTGTAATCAGATGGGAGGAAGTCATCATTATAAGAAAAGAAAATTTAGTAATTCATCTTAAAAGACAAAAATACACATTATGAAGCTGAGATACATATTCTCATGCTTTCTATGGAACTTCCAGAGCATTTTGTAATACCTTGCTATTCAACAGGATAAGATATTCATGACTCATCATGAACTGTTACCATGTTGAGAAGTTAGCCTGGTTTGAAATACAATGCCAAAATACTTGTGTGATTTTTTTCTATTTTTTTTTTTTTTTTTCTGGTAATAATTTCATAACATCTGGGGTTTGGTTGACCAAATGAGATAAATGACAAAATATATATCTATATGTAATGTCCATTCTTGTTTAAAGATTTAAAAGATTTGGCCGAAAACAGAAGATAAAATGCTATATGATTAAGAGTATTGGAAAAATTAATATCTAATAACTTCTTTGCATTAATTTCTCTTCATTTGTGTAAGTGGTTAAAAAACACACACATGAAAGTGCAAGGGTAATTCACAGGGCAAAAATGGACATCCTTAAAAAAGTTAAATACCAATAAATAATTTCACCAGTTATACTCATCCTAACAGAAAGTTCTCTGATAGGGAAGATCCTTCATAATGTATAAACTGGATTTAAAAAAGGAATATTCAGAGGAAGTAATGACCCCACAATGCGTTCTGCCAAAATACCGATATATTCATATAACATGTGTTTTACCTAACTAGGAGCAGTGTTTACTGGTTCTCTAAGGTTGCAGCATAATCTGGAACATAATTTTACATAAGAATTCATGGATTCAGGCATAATATTTAAGTGTTCGGTTAATTTCCATGGGTAGGATTCTTTCCAGTTTTTTCCCTTTTGGTTAAATTTTCATGTTTGAGGGAGTAATGAACTGAGAAGTCTAGGCTTATTTGAATTAAATGAATTAAAATTCTTGTGAATTAAAGTCCTTCTTCCCTTCCTCTGAGGTAGTACCTACATGTTAGAAGAGATGCCAGTTCACATCCATTCAAAAACAGAAAGAGAAGGAAGCAGAAAAGTTGCAAGAAGCTGATGACAGTGTCATATGCACAGGAGACTTGGCAAGAGTTAAAGGAAGCAGAGCATGCACCACTTCACCTTTCACTTTGTTGATGATCAGGATCCCACCATTCACTGCAGTGAACCTGTGTAGATTTATGCTGGTGAACAATGTGGCCAAAAACTAAGGCATAAAACACCACCTCTATCTTTCTAATCCCACTTTCCATCAGTTAGCCAAAACAAAAGCCTCTAGATGGTGTGTATGTCTCTTCCCACCCAGTCACAGCCTCACTCAACCACCTGACAAGCTGCTCTGGCGTTGCAAAGAGGTGCATCTTTATTTTTTCTTCTGTTCTTTATTACAGAAAGTGACATCAGTCATAACTATAGGAGTCTCTTTCCCACACAATTCTGAAAGCAGTTGAGTAAGGCAGTATGAGAAAAGGGATAAGGCCAGAAGTCTCATTTCCTTTTAAAAAAGTGGTGGGTTTTAATTACTGCGTCCACATATCTTGTGCAACAACATAGGTCTGCGTTCTACTAATAGGAAACACCCTAAGGAACAGCTGGCTTGGGTGCACCGCCAAACAGCACTTGTCCTTAGGGGTGCCAGTTCTCTTCAGAAAGGATGAATAAAGCACACAAGCCCTGGCTCATAACATTTTAGATGTTAATAAAACAATAATAATTATCTCCTTTTTAGATGTACCTGGATAATACCTTCACAGTTACAGTCAAATGTCAGCATTTTTTAGGAGCTGCTGCTATTAACTGAATATTTCTTATTCAAAGATTACATAAAAATTTTGGTGTTTTGGAAACTCTTACTCAAGTTTGATGACAATAACTATATAGCAAGTATGAAATATCTTCCAGCAAAAATACTAACATTTTCTGATTTTACTTCAAAAGGCTGGGCTTTGAGTTGTTGATAATGACTATGTTATAATACTAAATTTTGGAAATAAATGCATGCTAAATATTACATATGAGCTTTAAATCTTTAGGAAATCAGTTAGGATTTGTGATAATGAACTCGCTATATTTTTATATTAATATAGATATACCTATAAGAGACAGAGAAACACAAAGAGAAGTTTGAATAGCTGGACGGGTCATTCTGCACTGTAAATGACCACCAGGGAGCATTTCCTTTACTTAAGGTGAGGTT